>WEIS01046221.1:0-14340 GCA_013389965.1 Todus mexicanus
CTGTTCTGCCTTCAATCCTGATGTGTGTGTTTCTGAATCCAAATCCCAAACACAGTTTCTGCTGCTGCTGGGCCCAGCCTGGCACTGCTCCGCAGCATGCTGATGTAATTGCCAGCGGGACGGTTGGGTTCAATACTGGTTTTGTACATATCTGTATATATTCCGTTTAATTAATTTATTTTTTTAATTTTCATTAAAGCTGTTCTAGTTTCCTTTTGTAATTGATTAAGTCTCTCTCCCTTATTCCCTTTCTCTAGCCCTTTGGGAAGAGGGGGGAGGTTAACAGAGAGGGTCTGTTGCAGTTTTAGGGCTGCCCTGACCCTAAAGGGTCACACTCCGTGATAGTCCTGAACCTTTCCAAATCCTCTTCCAGCTCTGTCCCCGCCTAAGCAGATCCTTCCCCTGGTCACCCCGCACACAGAGGGGTGTCTCTGTCACCCTCTGGTACCAGTGCCAGGCTCAGGCTCTCCCTGCAGCCAGAGACCTGCCCGGCCCCATCTTGGTGTGGGAGCTCCGGCTGGGTCCCCACATCCCTTCTGGCAGCGGCTTTCGGCCGAGTGGTGACCGTGGCTGGCTCCTCTTCTGGGAGGGCGATGGCCACCAGCTGAGTTCTCCTCTCCCCCAGTCCCCCCAGTTCCCTGTCCCCAGGCTCTGGCGCAGCCCCAGCCCCTGCCGGCTCCGGGAAGAGAAGGGACTCCCAAGGGGGCCCCCAGGGGATCCCCGTGTGGCGCCACCCGCCGCCTGTTCGCTCAGTGACCCCCTGGGGGCTCTTTCATGCCGGGGGGATCTGGGCAGTGCCCGAGGCCGCGTTCCCGCCCCGCTCGGAGCTGCCGCCGGTGGTGCCGGCTCCGCCCGGGCCCCTCAGCAGCCGCCAGCAGCTGCCGGGCCCACCAAAGCCCGGGCCCAGCAAAGCCCAGCCCGGCCCGGCTGCCAAAACATCCCCCAAAATGGCTCCTCGATGGTTCTTTCCACCGCGATCCCCTTCCGTCCGCGGTCAGCACTGACCTGTACTGGAGCTGGGCTCCTCGGTGAGTGACCGCAGCAGAGCATACAAAGTGTATGTGGGCTGAGAAAACTAGTGAAGAGACATTTATTTGTAGAAAAACACCCCAAACAACAAAAAAGGGGGAGTCCCAACTTCTGTAGCTGTATAGGATATTAAAAACCAAAACACACCTCATCAAAAATACCCTTTATACCTCTAGAGGACAGAACACATTCTGCAGAAGCCTGAGGACTTGGTAATGGTTTGTGGCTAGGAAGAAGGCAAAGGAAAATCATAGAATCACAGAATTGTCAGGGTTGGAAGGGACCTCAAAGNCATTCCCTGTTGCGATAGGTTACCCAGGGAGGTGGTGGAGTCACCATCATTAGAGGTGTTCAAGAAGAGGTTGGATGATGTACTCAGGGACAGGATTTAGATTATGAGATAATACTGGGTAATAGGTTGGCGATAGTCTAGGTAGTAGGTTACAGGTTGGACTTGATGATCTCTATGGTCTTTTCGAACCTTGTTAATTCTGTGATTCTGTGAATCTACTCAGCTCTACTTTTGTGCCATTCCCCATAGTCCTATCACTACCCATCATCCTGAAAAGTCACTCCCTGGCTTTCTTGTAGGCCTCTTAAGATATTGGAAGGCCACAATAAGGTCTCCTTGGAGCCTTCTCTTCTCCAGACTGAATATCCCCAACTCAGTCTTTCAGCCATTTCCCTAAAATACCCTAAACCGTCGGAGCTATTCATCCTAGGAACATTCCTCACCTTGAAAGCAGCTCCTTTTACAAGTTGTTGATGGTGTTAGAAGAATTTGTCAGAGAAACTTTTCCCTCAGAATGTTGCTTTTTCAGCGGTTTATGCTGAGCATAAAAGCAATTATGTAGCTTCTGGATGCAGACATAGACAACTCGTTATAATTTATACTGCTTGAAAACTAGATTTAAAGCAGTTTAAATAGAAGTGAAATCTGGTTTGCTGAGTCAAAGGAGCACCAACACTACCAAAAAAATGTTGAGATGCCATCTGTGTCTTCTCCCAAAGAGAATAATTACAATTTTTCTGCATATGGAAGGAGTGATAGCTGGCTTTGAAGGTGTAAAGAAGAATGTGATAAGCACAAAGTACAGAGAATCAAGTGGTGGCAAAGCGAAACTTCAAAGTTTAGGTAGGATCCTTGGTTCCTGACATAGTCTTTTAAACCATGGCTATGCTTCCTTTCTCACAACATTCACAGGTTACACACAGGGTCCAAAAATGCTTAACCAGCCAAAGAAGAACAAGGTCAAAAATCCTGTTCCCCCTAATCTGCTTAAGGTGTAGCTTGCACATTTACAGAAAGTAAGAAAATGTGACAGGTAAAGGGAGCTGTGTATTTCAGTACTTCTTGGTTGCTGCCCTAACAGCACCTGAGAGCCTTTGGAGTCACTAGAGCCTCCTCTGCTGCTTTTGGAGTCCCTGGAGCCTCCCAGGCCAGAATCAAGGCAGTCTTGAGCCAAGCCTGTTCCTTCTCATACCTGGAAGCACTGTGGCAGAGCTCAACATCTCCTAGCCATGGATTCTGGGGTTAAAATAGTTTACTCAACAATGGATTATGTACCTAAGACTTGATGACCCTTTTCAGATCTGCATATGACAAAATATTCGCTTTTTAAAAAACCTGTAACATTTCAAAGTAATTGTTCATATGCTTGGGATAGAAGAGTTTGATAGTAAACATATCTAAATTATGGTCTGCAGCAATGCTGGCTTCCAACATTGTCCTACTGCAGAGGAGCCTGTCTTGCACACTTAAGCATGAAGAAAGCTGCAACTGCTCGACTATGTGCACCTGAGCCTTCAGCTGAACAGCATTAAATTCATTACAGTTGCCACCTGGCTGAGCCAGGAAAGTAAGGAAGTATCAGGGATGATAGACAGAATGTACTTCAGCTCTGAATTGAAGCAGAAAAAAAGTTTCATGTAAACTCACTGAACTGAAGAACTTCTGAAGTACGTCCTGATCTGGAGAAACATATTTTGATCATAAACCTGTCGTAGATGACCATAAAAAGAATGATGACCAGGGAAATGTTTCAGTTTGGTGGAAATTGTACTTCTTGTTGACAACCTATTCCCCAGAGAAAATTCCTGGCTAACCCTTTACTCCACACTCATGGAGGCAGGCATTAGAAACTCATCAGATCTCCTGGCACTTGCAATAAGAGGAGTAGAGCAGGGAAGGTAAAACTCCTACAGGGAAAGAAGGGATTGTGCTATTCCATTGAGATCAAAGCCTCTGTGAAGAGCAAGGTCCCCAAGTTATGTTGAAGTAAGTTACACAAGACCAGGCATTTGTACAGCACTTACAGGGGAGGTGACACAAACAATATCTGATGTCGCTGTCTCCGTCTTGCACTCATTTTGAAGGTTTTCCAGCTCACCATCTTGTGAGAAAGTAGGCAATGCTTTAAGCCTACACTAACCATTCTTTACTATTTTTAAAATAGTTTACTTTTTTAGCCAGGGATTGTCTCTGAGTACATAGGACCAGATACAGGGAGCTATGATGAACAAAGATGACTGGGACCTCAGCAGATTCTTCTACTACAGTATTAATTTTTACTATAATACTAATACACTATATAATAGCATTACTATTATACTGTTATATTAACTATAATAGTAACTCCAAGTATAATAGCATTAATAATGTCTATAGCAACAGATATAATAATAGTAATACCCATTACTGCCACAGATAGTGGTGGCTTAGTGATTTTAATACAGAGAATCCTCACTTCTCCTCCTCTCTCCAAGTAAGTCCTGCAAAAACAGTGTAAATTTTTAGCAGAGAAAGGCCCATTGAAGTCAGTTCTCTGACTGTTTCAGCTTGAATATGCAGGTCTTCGAACCAGAAACTTGATTATTACGTTAATAGAAAGAGAAAAACAAAGAGTCTTTTTCAACACTTGATGTGAGACAGAAGGACTGTTGTATAGAGAGCATGGTTCCTAACTCAGTAGGAGCTGTGAGCTGTTGCTGCCTTTCACAACAGCGTGACGCTCTGATCAGGGCAGATGGGAGCTGTTTGGTCATCAAGCACCACTTCCAAGGTCCTGCTGGATTCCCCTGCTGAAAGAAAATGAGCAAACTCTTTCTCATTTCCATGCAGGTTCAGAGCTCATCAGGGACTAGAGGAAAGTATGGCAGTGCCTCAAGGGAAAGGAACCGTTTTGTTTCTGGAAAGGAAAAATCTCTACCTTGCGTAGAATCAGTTCCTACTCTGGAGTGCACAGGAGAAAGGTAGGTCCTGCTCCATTCAGAGTCAAGATGTCACCCACCAGCTGCTTGGCAATATGGTACCCCTGGGCAGGGCAAGAATCTAGTTTCCTCCTTAAACTTCTGGTCTGATAGCAAGAGCTCATCTCACTGCATGAGATATCAGCTCATATGCTGCTTATTCTCTTGGCACTGTATTTGTGAAATGAAGTCCACCGTGTACTGCATGTTGCTTGAGGACTTCTATTGTTGACTACAAAATTAAAATATTATCCTCCATACATTCCTGTTCCACACATTTTACAGACTACAATTAGAGCTGGCTAGCAGGTAGCTCCACATGGATCAAGAACTGAGTGTGTGTTCAGAAAGAGCTCGCTTCCCTCCACTCCATATCTTACTGGCCAGAAGGCGCATTTCTGGAGTAGAAAGAGCTTAAGGGATGCTTTATTGCTCTAGTCTATACTACAGATAATGAGGAAGGTCTTTAGTCTCCAGGGCTGTCAATCTGCAACTTCTCATCTGCATTAAAATTGGTCAAAAGATGTTTTTAAAAGAAAATATAATGAGGGGATGCACTTAGGAAAATGAAAAGCTTGGCTGCTTTTTATCACTTCTCAGGCACTTTGTATCCTTCTCTGATGAGAGCTATTGTCATTCAGGGCAGCTCATCGGCTCCTTGTGCTGGGAGCAGATATGGGCTTGGCATCTTCTTCCTATCCTGGTGACAGCCAGATACACACTCTGCTCATTTCCCCTCTGCTTGCCATCCTGCTTAAGAGCTTCTCATATTTCATTTTGGCTTGTCAGATCGAAGCCCCTGGTACAGTCCATTCATGGAGATTATTTTTTTGCTTTGGCATTATATTAGCAAAGGAAATTTCTGAGTTGCCTCCCCCTCTTCTTCACTCTTCTGGTTCTCAGGTAAGCATGCAGCTGCTGTAGCCCCTTTCATCCAGGGCTCATCTAAGTGGTGTTACAAGTGCTGATGAAGTCTTGCTGCTGCTCCCTTGTGTGACCTGTAGGTGTTACTCTCATTAGCTGAAGGTGAAACTCTGGTCTGAAGAAATGAGTGGCTTTATTCAGTGACAGTCTTCTAATACTTTGTACAGTGACTGTCTTCTAATTCCGTGGGGTGTTGTCCTTGATGTTATGGCCAGGAGTGATAGGACTGAGATTATGAAGCTAATCAATGATGGCTGCAAATAGTAAAGGGAGCCAAGAGTTCAAAGCTGAATGCTCTCCACTGGTGTAATCTGTCTTTTTGGGTTTTCTTAAGTGCTGCCAATTTGCACATGAGAGGAAAGAAAAGGGTAACATGTTCCATCTTAGGAAATAAACCAGAAAGTGTAGTTGTGGTCCTCCAGAGGCATGAGCACACCTCAATGGAAATGACTGAGCAAGGCCTGGCTACAGCTCCAGTTATTATGGAAGAGAATTGCTTCTTAGAGAGTGCCACGGAGATGTCAGGTCTTGGCATGACAAATAAAAGCTGTGCCATGTGGCAGGAGAGGAGAAAACAAAGCCTGAAGACTTAGCATTACCTGTGTATGTCGTAATGCCTGTGGGTATTTCTGCAGAGAAAGGGAAAAAGTGCATTGGCTGGCCATCATGGATTTCCTGACAAAGTTATTTAATGAGAAAATGCTATTACCATTCACCGTTGAAATGGTTTTACTCACAGCAAAAACTTAGCTGGGGATGCATATACACGCTAACAGAGCAAAGATGAGGAAGGAGCTTCCCTCAGAGTTTTGCTATGCTATGTAGAGTGTGTATTCTCACGTGATGCATCCAGATAAATCTGCCTTGTATCTCAGTTGATGTATTTTGTCCTGAGTTTGACCTACCTATCTTCCAAAATGGGGACTGAACATGATGTATCCTGATGTAAATTGAAGTGGAAGAGGGAGGCCTCTCAGGGCTGTTCTCTTTAACTGTTATGTTGGAGACTGTAATGGTTGCTGGGCCATCTACAGGCAGAGGAATACCTTAGTCCCTTTCCCTTAGGGGAAGAATCTGTTTTATGAAGCTTCAGTACCGTGGAGGACTAGCAGGTGCCAGCAGTAGGATAAAGACGGATAAAACGGGCTACAGAGGAGGCTGGAACCTGCCTCCACACCTGCCTCAGTCCTTATGTAGAATGAAGTATCCTTGGTTCACACTGGTTTTGCTGTGAAGGTAGAATAAATTTGTGAGTGTGAGCCTATCAAAGAGTGTGGCAATAATGGACCTATAAGAAGAAACACTTCAGCTGTGTAATTATGATAAGCCCCTTCCCTGTTAACAAGTTCTGCTCTACAATTATTCAGTCAATATGCTGTCAGATTATAAAATAAAGTTTTCCAGGATGCTTATCGTGCCCACACTATCACAGAGATATATTTATACTACCATTCTGCTTTAATTTAAGCTCCTAATATGATTACCAAAATACTAGGTGCTTGAGACCTGACTACTGGAGATGCAGAGCACGTGTAGTTCCTAATAAAAATAGAGTAGTTTGAGGTGAGGTCAGTCTGACTGATTATATTCAGCTGCAGTGTCACTGGTCTGTACGTCCAAACGTTTATCTTGCAAACACACTTGAAGTGTTTTCGGTTTGTCTTGATGCAGAGGGTACCATGTATAGGTCTGAAAAGATGGGCATTATTTTCCTGTCTGACTTGTCAGCACTTAGTGTGATAGAAACTTTCTTCATTACTGGTGCACCAATTAATGGACAGACCACATCAAGAGTGACAGGACTAGACAATAAAAAGAAAGTAACCAAACCAGATAATAGTCTTTTTTCAATGGTGTCTCTGTCTTTCTCTGTCTGTAAAGCTGGGACTTTCTGAAAGGGCTACTCAGCAGCCCATTAAGGAGAACCATCTCTTCACTCATTAAAGTATATTTCAAGCCATTGTACAGCAGAAACAAAAGTGTCAGAGCTCAAGGGAAAACCAATCTTAATCAAAATGAGGAAAAGCTGCAATCCAAAGTAGCAGTGGCCATACTCAATGGCTTGGGACCTCTGGCTAGGAGCAGTTACCTGTATCTGCAAGCCCCGGGTAGGCCGAGTTTCCTTCCTGCTGGGGAGGTGCGGAGAGATGCCATGTATCAGATAAAGAATCCTTCAAGAAAACAATCTGATAACTATCCATTTTTCATCTTCTCCTTCTAGGTACCATCTTCTCCATCCCTTCCCTGGAAATTTTGTTGCTGGTCATAGCAAGCAAATATAATCAAAAAACCTTTGCCGACTTTGTAGAAGAACATGGGGTTCTAAGAGGTAATACCTTTGAGTGATGCAGCTGTTCCAACAACACCTGAATGTAAAGTCTGGCTTGTCTTTAAGAGTAGCAGCCACTTTGCATTTAGCTACGTGTACAGCGCAGAGTCACACGTGTGCATACACATGAACACATCATGCTTTACCTTTAAGATTATTACTTTTTTCCTTCTTGTTTTCCTAGTCTTCTCTTGACTGAATATTGAGGGGCCATTCAGTTTGTGTCTTTCTGTGTCCTTATCCTGTTGGACATTATTGTAGGGCTGGATCTATAGGAGTGCAGATATCTGACCACTCTGCACAGTGGCTTTCCATAGAGTCACTTGTTTCATCTCTTCTTTTCCTTCAGTGCTTCTTGATTCCCTTGCTTGTGGGCACATGGCAGTGGGGGAGGACAGAAGAAGGCAGAGCCCTCAACTCTCATAGGGGTGGGATATAGACACAGGAACTGCTTCTGCTCTCCAGGCAAGCTGCCAGCCCAGCTCCAAGATTTCCCAGCTGCTACAGTTCAGACTTCAGCAGTTGTCAGAGATGAGTGACTTTGGAGCCTGGGTCCTGGCCAAACCACCCTAGGCAGCTCGTTGCACTAATCCGAAACTGTAATTGAGAGGCAGGAGGGGGCAGTGGGAGAATGTCTTATTCCCACCACAGCCCTGAATTTTTGTTAGTTTAGGATTAGAAGAATTGTGAATAAACCCAGAAGCTTGTCTCTTTTATTTAGTTAGTTTGGGGGTTGTAGCTAGTAATCCATTATTGTCTATACAATGTATTCCCGGTCCAGCCTCTTATCAGAGGTGTTTAGCTATGCAGTGCACATACGGATGCCCATCGGTATTGATATATAGATTCCCAGCACATCTATTGTGTTTTACATGCCTTACAATTAGGTTTTTCTTTATCTATTGTGTGCCTACCTCGCTGTATGCGTGCCAGGAAAAAGAAAAAAATCACATTGTGGAGAGGAAGGAGAAGTTCTGAAGAATTACTGAGGGAAAATGGAAAGCAATTTGCACTCTGATGAAAGCGGTGCAGGGCCATGTCCTGCCAAACACTGTCGCTGTGGGGAGAAGCAGTAGCTCCACACTACCCAGGATGATGCCTGCTGTAATGAATCAACATCAGGAGCTTAGTAAGGCTTGGGGAGAGGTCGGGGTGTGCAGGATGGAGCGACGCTGTAATCCTGCAGCAACAGTGCTGGCATGCTACAGCAATCAGAAAGCTGGGAGAAAAAGAGAGATATGAACAGAGAAGACAGGGAATTTTCCCTAATGCTCTGATATATGCTGATTTTAGGCAGGTTGTATCCATGGAGGCAAATAGCCCAGCAAGTAGGACCTATCTAAGAGGTCACCATCAGCTTCTCCTTCACAGTCACTGCACATTTTCCCTGCAGACCCTACTCTGTCCTCTAACCAGTTGAACACCCAAGTTTCCCTGACATAGATTGCTTTCTGCAGCTGTGGGTTCTCAGGGACTCTCCTAGCAGGTCTCCCAAGTGAGCCCAGACCCTCTTGCCGGGGGCAACTTGCTGTTTGCTCATTTCCACAAAGGAGGACCTGGCAGGGGTGCAGATGTGGGCAGGCAGTATTTGGGCACATCAGAGGGATATTTCCAATGCTAGTGTGCTCTTTGGATGTACCACACTTCCTCAGTGGGTACTTCGTGGGCTGCATTAAGCACATACCCCTTCTCCATCCGTGGTCCTCCCTAAGTAAAAGCATTATCTCATGCTCTCCATGCTGTGTGAGATGAACTAGGCACCACTGAAAAATCCAGGCCATGCTTATAACTGGAAGAGTTAGATTTGGGTTTTGATTTTATAGGCATTGTCCTATAAAACACAGTTATCTGAAAGTCTGCTATCAGAGGTACAAACTGAGGTACAAAACTCACTGGACTGCAATAAGTTTGATATTTGTAGAGGATCTGTCTGCCAGCATGGGCTTTACTGAGAAGCCCACTCTGTGTGCTGTGCCATGGTGCTAAGACTGCCCTTGTGGGCACTACTTGATCATTCAAATCTGATTTAAGACTCTATGCTGCACCGAAGTCCTATAAAAGAAGTGAACTGCACTTTGAAGCCAGCTAGGGCTTGCTCCAAAGCCTCCAGCAATACACTTAAAAATAAACAGTGTGCAT
Organism: Todus mexicanus; assembly: GCA_013389965.1. NCBI lineage: Eukaryota > Metazoa > Chordata > Aves > Coraciiformes > Todidae > Todus > Todus mexicanus. The sequence continues at coordinate 9,671 of WEIS01046221.1, forward strand.
GGTGACTCAAGTCATTTGGCCATTTCTAGTCTCCTTTGTGCTGCCGAGTGAATAGCACTGGAAGAAGGGCCCAAGGACCTGGGTAGGGCTTGGGGCAGGGTGCTGGCTGAATCGCCTTGCAGCACAGCGGCTTGCAGCATTGGGATCCCTCTGCTTTATGCACTGAGAGGTCATTTAGATGTGGCAAAGCAAGAATATACTTCCAGTAGGCCATAAGGAAAGTCTCTTATCTATACCCTTACTCTTCCCGAAACTCTGTCAGACAGGTGGAAAACATTTTGACTGACTCTGTGTTGCTGCTTTCACTTGAGGTCTAGAGAACAGCATTCGTCCTGTACCGCAGTCATCCACTCTTTCTGCACCTCTAAATATTCTTCTAAGATGTGCCTGGCATGTTCTGACTTGCTCAGCTGTGGTGCTGACCCTGATATACTCCTGTTGGCATTGCTGGTACCGGCCTGTAATCAGTCATGATTGGTGTTGAAGTGACAAGGAGGAGATAGTAGATCTCCAAGATCTCCTAAAGTTCCCGTGTGAGCACAGCAAGGTGATTTCCCACTAACTGGATATAACCCTTTACCCTTTTTACCATCACTTCGCCAGCAGACAGTTGGCAGACACAGCTGCGTTGTCTACAGGTCCATCTGCCATGTAACTTCAGGAAAGAAGGGAGAGGGGCCGGAGGGAGCAGGGGAAGGAGTAAGTCCAGCCGAAAGGAGTGCTGCTGCTCCATCTGTTTTTTCCACTGCTGCAGGCTTGTGTTGTTTCTGTGCATCTTTTGATTTGTCCAGGGGCGAGAGAGATCTGTAACCGACTCCATCTGGCCTCTACCTTTTAATTACCTCACTGCCACTGCTTTTCATTTATTATTTGTTCCTAGTCCACATCACTCACAACCTTGGACGCTGATGTAAGCAGTGGTATCTCTTGTCACCAGGATACCAATGATTAGTACTTACAGGAGGAAGGAGTGGTCAGTGCATGAAACGTGGAGGAAAGACCTGGGAGGACAGTTTTGAAAAGGTTTTGGGAAATCAGTGAGAATATGCAGAGTGAGATTGCCAACTGTGGCTGCAATGTCTCTGTGAATTATTCTACTAATAGAGACTGTTCGATTTTATCCGTGGTGTCCTTTTATATTTTTATCCAGCATGCAGTACATGAAACATTCACCAAATTATCTAACAGGGAATAAATCAGTAAAAGTGCTTAATAAATCCCACTGTAACATCTTCAACAGCCTTCTTAACAAATAGTCTAACCCTAAGTGCCAAGGACTAGAAGATTGCACTCACCCAAAGATAGAAATGAATAAACAAATACACTATTGATCTCAAATTCCACTAACAAATCCACTTCCATTTCAGAAAAAATAAAAATAATCATTCACTCAAGACACTATCAGATTTCTCATTCTTATTATTCTAAAAGTCCACCAGCTAGCGCAGGCTATGAAGAAAGTAGGTAAATTTTAAAATGTGGGCATGGGGCAAGGGGGGAGAGGAAAAGGAATATGTCACAGAGAAGAAGAAAGATATGTGACATCTTTGTGTGTATATATCAGCTCGAGGACTCCAGGTTAGAACAGTTTGTTCATTTGGATTTTTTTTTTCCAACTGCAGTCAATAATGGACAGTCTAACACTAGAGAAAAATCAGGGCAAAATTTTCCGAAGTCCTGGTGCATTCAGGCACATTATTTTCATTAAAATTGATGTGAACTAGATAAGTCCCTACCTGGCTTAGAAGTACTTTAGCCCAAACCTGCTATGAGCCTGATATTTGGAGTCTGTTTATACGTGTAGGAAAAGGAAGGTTTTATATATGAAAGAGGGTAATTTGGGGCATTGACAACTCAACTTCCAGCCTATGCTCTTTTACAAACGTCCTTTATAATCCTGAGCAAGTTTCTGAAAGGTTGAAGAAGATGAGGGGCATTTATATGCATAGATTTCCTCTGCAGAAAGTCAGCTAGCTCCTGATCTGCACTTAGTAGTCAGTATGAAATACTGGGCACAAGGCCTGTGTGAATTTCTTCCTCTTCCTGAAGTGAAATGCTGCACAAGAGGTATTACTTGGATGACTGATCCTTAAGTCCTCCGCTGAGTAATCCCACCCTTTCTGGACAGCTGCCTCTGTTCTCCAGCCTATGTGGGACACTTGGTTTTGGTACCCTCGTGAGATGTGATCCCACACAGAGATGATGATTCCCTGCTTCCCAGGGCTTGCTCTTGTATATATACAATATATATATATATACACAGAAAGATGGTTATTCTCTACTCTGAATTTCTTTCTCAATGCATTAGGCACTCTAAAAATACCTTTTGTAGTCCTAGAAGTGGATCTTGTGTAGGTGTTTCCAGGGTTAGGCTGGTGTATGGTGTTTTGTGTCACTTGTTTGAATTCATCACCTAAATTTCTGCGTTTGTTTCCAGAGAAAGTTCTCTAGGTCTCTTCACTTGCTCTGACTGCATCTGGTCTACATTTGGCCTTCGCTCTAGGTAGCTCTTTTTTAATTCTCAGGTCTGGTAATCTGCCTTTGCTGTGTCTCATTTCATGTGAGGGAGAGACCAGCTGGCTGTGAGTCAGGTTTTCACTTCTCTGTCTTACCTGTGAAATGGAAATTACAGTGTTTTTCTGCCTTTCAAAGATATTATGGGGATAATTCACTGAAAACCTTGAGGTGCTGAGATATTTTCACAAAAGGACCTATACAGCTTTCTGGAATTGGCAGAAAAGGTGATCTTTTACTGCAGTACTTTATTGAATGAAGGGAGTTTCTTAATCACCGTAGAAGATTTTGGATTGTCAAAGCCTCATTTAAACATGACTGCAAGACATCTAGGCCAAAAGAAATAGATATCTCAGCAGCACTAATTAAAGACAAATTAGGAAATGTTGTTAGCTGTTCCTTCAGTGGACATCTTTATGTTTCTAGCTCAATGTCTAACAATCATACTGATTCCTACTGATGGTTTCTTTGCCTTTCTTGAGATACTGATATTATTAAAATGAATATTTAATTCATAAATCCCTCTCTACTTCAATAGCCTAGTGAAATAAATGCTTTTTTCCTTATATAACTTCAAAAATATTTGCTTGGATAATATGTAGGGCTCTTGGAGGATTTTTACTCAATTTAGGCTGTAAAGTTCAGATCTGAAAACAATCTGAGAGCATTCTTCTCCTGATGCTGTGATATTTCTTTCCCAAATCCTCTGTGCCCATTTGTTCTTCCAAACAGCAATTTTAACTCACTCCCAACTTTAACTGGGGCTGGGTGGGCATGTATTTTTACCTTACTTTGCTGGGATTCAGTGCAGACATAAACATCCAGCCATTAGAGTCCAATTACAAAACCGTACGCTTGTAAAATGTTTTCATTACCTGTGTGAACACTGCCACAGTCTCTGATTGAGGCCTCTACACAATCTTGTAGTGAAAATAATCTAACAGGGTCCATTCAATTTCAGTTGAGCACCTGCATCTTACTGCCAATAACCTCTGCTTACCCTGAAATGGATAGAAACACCTGTCCTTTTTCGCTTATCAGAGTAGGATAAAAAGGAGCTCTTTGGTAAATGAAAGTTGGTCCCCGAGTGTCTTGCCTGGGAAGTGGTAGATGCGTGCTCCTCAATAACTGCAAATTTGAGAGGAAGAACAATCTGCTTATAGGAGATTAGGTCTGATGAGAGGACACTGAGAAAATTGTTTATGAGCACAGGGAAAAGAAAAATGACTGAAAAGAAACAACGGAAAGGACTGTTAACTAACATTGCATAAAAAGGAATCATCTCATAGAGTCTTGTGAATAGAAACATTTCCATGGTCAGTGAGAATATCTGTGGAAGGTTAAAGAGGTGCCTGGGAAGCATTACTTCATTATAAACTCAGAGGCTGAGTTTGCTTTCCAAATGGCAGAAGCTCAAAGATCATCTCATTTTTGGTTACAGCTGGTCCACAGGAACAGAAAGAATACAGTATCTTCTATGTTTTCCTACCTTGCTTGCATTGTTGAACCACTACAATGACCTTGGCTTTTTCACTTCTCAGAAAACTTCTCGATTGGTTTTTGGGAGCCAGAAGATAAAATTAATATACAAGCTCCTAAGCTCCTGCTTAAGAACTTGCACGCTGTCAGGCACCATTCAGTCAAAACTTGGGACTGCCAATGAGAGCAGAGAAGCTCATTTCCTACCATGGCCTGGACAAATGTTTATAGCTGTCTTTCAGAAGAGCTATTGTGGTGGTACTTATTAATCAGAAGTACGACTGAGGAAAGATTAGTGAAGCCGTGTTTTGCAGATTTGATACTTCTGGCAAAACTTTGAGTTGTTTTTAAATCCAGCTCAAAACTGAAACCCTGGTATCCATATGATCTAACTGCTGATCTGCAAGCCAGGGATTTCTCAATTCTCTTACTGTCACTGATGTTGATACTTGTTGTGGCTCTCAACAGCTTTCTTCACCCTAGTTTCTGCATTCCTAAAGGCTAGTAAAAGTTACTAAAGGCTTTTGTATCTGTTGTTACATATGAATGGGAGTGGAACATCTCCCTTATGAGGAAAGGCTGAGGGAGCTGAGGCTCTTTAGCTTGGAGGACACTGAAGGGTGGCCTCACTAATGTTTATGAATATGTAAAAGACGAGTGTCAGGAGGACAGAGACA
>WEIS01046225.1:0-13077 GCA_013389965.1 Todus mexicanus
TGATTTCATTTTTATTTTTTTTAAAAGGATATCACACAGGTGAGTGAAAGGCTGGTTTCTGTTTCACACTTCTAAATACCCATATAAGCCCCTTCCAGTGAGTAAATGGTCCATATTGGTGGAGAAAGCGAGCTGGTTGAGAATAAGTGGCACCACGTAGGCTCTGTTTTTTGCCCGTTTATTTTGCTAGAGCTTTGATGAATGAGCCATTCCTACGTGTATTTGGCAAACATTTTGGGGGTTTTTCTGCTTCTGATAAAATCATGGTGTTACCCAAATGTCTCTGGAAGCAGGATGGATCTCTGAGGGATGCACAGGTACCAAGGAGCTCCCTCACCCTGCTTGCCTGGCCGTAGCGGGTTTTAAGACTGGAAACTGCTTTAGATCAGCCCACAAACCGCTGAGGGGCACCACAACTGGGAGAAAGGAGGCAGGTTAAGTAGGTACTGGGTTTGCTTTCATAGTGTGTCCCTTAGAAACATTTTGTGCATCTCGAAGACACAGTCTAAAATCTGTGCCTTCCTGAATTGCTTTTGTTTCTTCAACCATGTCTTTCCCTGCCTAATCTGTCCCAGGTATTATAAAGGAAGCAATGCGGTTTGTGCTATTAGAGGGTGGCTGTAATACATCCTTATCCTATTTGCCCACTCACCATCACTCTTCTGCTCAGTGGAAATGGAGTAGGTACACACCAAAATCCAAGACTTGGCTTAGTACCAGCAAGCAGTTACATAGAGCATCTGAAATCTATGTTAACCGTTTTGTAGGAGGACACAGGTTATGCTCATACCAGAGGAGTACATCAGGAATTTGCTGCCAGTCTGTAGCCAGGAGACGGACAGAAAGAGGCTGTTTTGGGGAGCTGCTGGGAAAGGTTGCATCATAACGTCAGTGTTGTGATGTTGGGAGAATCTTGGCTTAAAAGTGGAATCTGTGGCCCTTGCAGCAGAGGTTTGGCTTTGATTTGTTTGAGTTTCTTCTGCATGATGAAAAAAAAAAAAGGTGAGGTGCTTTCCTCTACTGCAGGTTTGCTCTGCAGTGCTTTGGGCCAAGTGTTCCTGTGCTGTTTGGTGTCACTATTCACACCCTTTGTGTGTCTGCATCTTTTGAGACAGGCTGTTGAAAAACAAGTGAAACACCAAACCAGGCTTTTCTTGAAAACCTAATCTTCAAAGGGCAGAGAAAGATCTGCCTTTTCAATGAAAGCGGGTATGATAGTTTGTACTGTAATAAGGTTTGCTTAGCTCTTTCGAGGCATTCAAGAGATACCAAGTCAGTTTGGCTTTGCTTTCGCTAGATGCAAAAGACTCCAGTCACATAGCTGCTTCCACCCCTGTGTGATAAAGTTCATTCACTAGCGGAGACAACGTGCTCCCTGTCAGATCCCTCAGGTGTGGTCACGACCTGCTCGGTTAGCTGCTTTCCTCAAAAAAGTCTGAGCATGCCCCAGTCAAAAGCCTTTTCCCTTCCTGAAACTGGAGCCTGGTATTTGACTTGGGATGTGTTGCAAACAATCCATCTACTATAGTTTAATAATTCTCCACGTGTCACTCGACCTGTCTCACCACAAAGTTGCTTTCCCCTTTCTATCTGGAGTGAAACTCTCACGCAGTCTGGTATGCATCAGCTGAGGCGCAGTAATTCATTAAGCCTGTGATTATCTACATGCACCCTCAATTGATGCCTCACCTGCCCACGTAACCTTCGGTACTTCCACAATAAACTCACACAGGAGTGCTAGACTGGATGCAGTTACGTTAATAACCTTAGAACAGCCTGAGTACTTTGGGGGGTAACAGAAGCCCTGAGATAGGCAGACCTCACAGGTGAGTTAATTATCTTGACTCTTCAGACAGGCATGGCTTTTGAAAATCAAGCGGGGCAACGTGTGAGGTGCTGATGTGACTACAAGACAGGAGGATATTTGGGGATGGACTTGTCCATGAGCCAGACGCCGTTCTCAGTTCCACTTTCCAGGAGCCAGCCTGGCAGACCTGGCAGAGGGTGAGACACTGGCATTTGTGGCTCGGCCACAAGAGGCCGTGTGAGCTGGCGTTTTGCAGGAGTGATGGAATTCACCTGTAGCTGGTTCAGAGCTGGTGCCCCAGAGTGAGGTGGGGGCTCTCCAGCAAAAGCTACTACAGAGCACTAAAGGAGATGAGAAACAGCTGCAGACCTTCCAGGGCTCCCAGCAGGAGCTGCCTGCAGCTAATTAGAGATTCCTTTCTCCCATCTTCCCCCAGGTTTCTGTCTCCTCAGAGAAGGCTGTACTGGTCTGTGAAACTGGTAAGTAACACAAGGGAAAGGGGAGGGATAGGATATAATATAACATAATATAATATAGTGCTTCACCCAGAGAAGCCCTGAACAGTTGTACTTAGACCCACCCCCAAGAAAGATGTGAAAAGAGCTTGCTAACATTTCCTGCCTCTGCTGCAGGGATGTAAAGCATTCCCCCGTGTGAGTAACGTTTACTTCTTACTGGTGGAGATTTGAGGCAGTGCTGTAACACAGGCAGGTGAAGCAGGGAAAGGAGCCCTGTGATCTGCCCAGTCCATGCAATGCAGCTAGCAGAGCTGGAAACAGAAGTCTTAAAGCATAAGAATATTTTAAATATGTATGGTTGCAGTCACAGACCTGAAGTCTAGGAAAAGACTAAAAGGCCTTAAGTTTGCCTTTGACCATTCAGTTGCTGAATCCAAATCCCCGTCCCACTGGTTTGTATACTGTGTATTCTGAGAGAAAGCATCAGAACCGCTTAACTCTGTGTGGCTACCCCTGCTTTCCCAGGTGTGAGGGGTTGTGATCAGACTGAGAGAGAGAATTTGTGGAAAAAAAAAAAAAATCTAAACCTGCTGATTCCTTAGGCCTTGCAGTTCAACCAGAAGCTTCCTCTTGTGTCCTAAAGCCATCTCATTTTTTGGTTCCCCCTCTAGCTTCAGAAGGTGAAACAGAAGTTAGAAGAGAACCTGCTGACACGTGCAGAAGGCCAAGGTAGCCAGCATCTCTCTCTGCATCATGAACCGAGCTGAAAATGTAGAGGTGACAAGCTTGGCTCAGGATATCTGGAATCCTCAAAGACGGCTCTTTTCAGGTGAGCATTACCCACGCGGAAGCCAATTGATGGGATCGCTGTACTGTGAATCTGTCTTATTCCACATGCCTCATAACAAGAACTACAGGGAAGCTTTGTAAGGATGTGGGTTGGGGTCAGGGAGCAGGCGTGGCTCTCTGTCTTTGCTGATCCTCATCCCTTTGCATTTTTGATTAAGACTTGTCTGCAAATCAAGATAAAAGATTTTGGATTTGTGTGCTCTATTGCTTCGTGGGGTGCCTGACTTTTGCACGTGCGTTTCTGCGTATGCGTCTAAGGTGTAGGTAGGTGTCTTTGGCCAGGCTTGTGGCTTTATGTAGGTGTCCTCTGCAAGGTCTTTTCAGCAAGCCAGAGAAACTGGATTTGCTCCTGTTCCTGAAAGATGATGGATCCAAGCTCTCTCTCTACGGATAGGGGAGCTCTGTGACTTGGCTTCAGAATTGTTATTCAGGTCTGGCTCCAAAACCACAACCCCTGAAGACTTTGAATTTGTGCAGAGTGACATCTGCTTGTCTGCAGTGATACGAGGGTGTCATGTCTGTCTTGGCTTCGCTCAGCTGATGATCTTTGTATAAAAGAAACCTCTGTGGACTAGGTGGGGATTCTGGGCTTATGGATACTGGTCGTGCCAATCACTCGTGGGGTTTGGTTTGGTTTTCCTGTGGTGAAACAAAGATTGATTTCCAACTGAGTAATTGATATTTTTCCCATCTTCCTAGTGCAGGGTGTACGGTAGTTGCCTGTCTTGTCCTTGCACTGTGCCACTCCTCCTGCGTCGCCGTTGCTTCAATTCCCCATGACACAGCAAGTGTCTGATGCTGTGACTATAATATGGAAAGAGCTCCCAGGGTTTGCATGGGCTACGGTTAAAAACAGTCCTTTCTGTAAAAGAGAGGCACTGGGAGAAGAGAAAACATGAGGCAGAGAGAAGGCTACGATGGTGAGAGGTGGTTATTCCATTGGCAGTGAACCAGGGGTTGTGTCAGGGCGCTCGGTTAATCCTGCGGATGCCTGGTGTGTCTGTCAGTGCTGTAGGTAGATGCCGCCGCTGTCGTAGGTGTTCGTAGCCTCCTCAGGACATGAGAACACAACAGATGTAGTTGATGAACATCACAGCCTTTTTTATCAGCCATATTCTATTCTCTGAACAGATACACTGCTTTTCTGGTGGGGGAGAGGTGGCCTCTCACCCCCCACATCCTCAAATTCTGTGAAGTTGCAGTAAAAGAGCTGAACTCATGTCTCTGCCCCTCCTCCCCGATTTTTCAAACCACTTCAAAGGTGAGCTGGCGGATGATTGAAGCGACTGGTTCTGCTGGGCTCGCTGCCGCTCACCTTTCGTGCCACTCCTCCATGGAACAAAGCGCGGCGCTTCCCTTTGATTTCCCCCTTTGAAAGCTATAGGGGACAGAGTCTGAAATGCTCCACAACTTTTTTGGCAACTCTGCTCCAGTACCTTCCTGAAGTGCTGGGTGGATCAGGACAGAGCTCCAGGGAAAAGACCTCACTTGCAGCTAATTTAGCCTTTGGTGCAGGCAGGATGCTTTATCCCTCCTGGGTGTCCCAGCCAGCACCCCTCGATTTGCAGGGATGGAGAGGTAATGTGTGCAGCGAGGGGAGGAAGGAGCCACGGAACATCTCACATTGCTCTCAGTGGCTTCAACTGACACCCGCAGGGGTCCTAGAGCCAAGCCCGGCTGCTCGTTGCCGGCAGTACATGTTGCCTCCCATCTCAGCTGCTGCCCAAGGGAGGGTTCTGCCCTATTCTTCATTTTTCATCCTTTCTGCCAAGAAGAGATGGCGCACAGTGGAGCAGAGCACATGCTGCCCATCTCCTCCCAGGTGCGAANAGTACCAGATGACAGACTTGAGCTGAGGTTAATAAATCTGATCTCCGTTCTTCTGGTGAGACTCTTCATGTTTTATAGCTGGTGTCGCTTTTGTACGTGTCGCAGAGGAAACCTGCTCTTGCCTGCTGATTCAGGGCCAGGCTGGATGCCTGTACATGACTTCTTAGGGGACAGTGCTGAAAATCTACGTACGCTAGCGTGTGTGTTTACCCCTCAGCCCCTGGGTGTGAGAACAGACGCTGGAATTGCATTCAGCTGCTTACAGCAGGATGACTCCTGTGCTGGAGCGTGAGCTTTTGCATAAGACCATGCTGTGTGATTCAGCCTTGCTTGTCCTGCTGGTGGAGAGTCACTGAGATCAGAAGGACTATCTCACTGAAAATTTAGTCTAATACAAAAACCCTTTTCTTTTTACTGCTGCTTGAAACAGGATATTGTATCTTTAAGGCACCCCCTTCTTATTCCCCTAATACCTCAAGGCCTCGGAGTGATTCTGGAAGAGAGGATCAGTGCAGGAGTTTAAGGCATCTTTCCCTGCCCTGCTGCACTGCTCACTTACTGCTCTGAAGGCTGTGCTTTGCCATTTCCATGGAAACCATTAGTTGCTAAGCAACTGGAGCATCATCTGCGCTGAGCCCTCGCATCTAATTATCCTATCACAGCGTCTGAGAGGGGCTGGGGGGGGATTAACTCCTCTAACATGGCAGATCCATTGACAACACTTTAGTCACATTTAAAGGGACATCATCTCCCTTCAGCCACGCTTACCGACACTCTCTTGCTTAGGCAATTACTTGTGTTTTGTGCCTCATTGGGCTATGAGGAGGAAAATGGTTTTCTGTGAGCAGCAGAAATGCCGTCTGTGCTGGTGGTGTGCTTGCTGTCCATGCAAGGAGCTCTGCTGGGAGTATTTCTTTCAGTCCAAGTTATGCATGATACTCTCAGCTGTATGTTTAGGTCAGGCAATCCTTGCTTTGTGAACTCTGTCTGGGCCATACTTGTAGTCCTTTGCATATCTCCTTTGTGTTGTGATCACCTCAATGCTGCCCCTGTGCTGTTGTCTCTGTCCCAAGAGCCTGATGTCATGTCTGCTCTATGAAGTATTGATAATTCTTCAGACCTTGGCAATGGAAGAGGTGGGTAGCTCACCATCTTCAGCCTGTCCGCAAACTAAAGCAAACACTTTGCAGCTTGATATTCAGTTCAGTGTTACCTTACTGCTTGCTGCTGGGAGGACTAGAGATTGTCTTTGAGGAGCACACAAAGTCAGAGGTGTAAAGTGACAACCAAGGGAGCTCTCGCTTCCCAGACCTCTGTAAATGGACAAAGCCACCAGCTGACTGGTGAGGTTTGCGCATTCAGATAAAACAGTTGGTCTGAGAGCTGATTCTGATTTTAATTTTGCAAACCCAAGGTGAATGTTTTGCAGGACTCAGTCTCCCCACCATGACAGACTGCATCTGAGTGAGATTCCCGGGCTTGTGAGGAGAGTGGTAGCAGTTTGAGTTACCTTTAGACAAATGTCTGAGCTTCATGAAAACCTGACTGCACCAAGGTCCACGCTTGTGTAAACTGAATCGGCTTCTTGCCTGCTCCCATCTGGCTGGATAGGGAAGAATTCCTCCGTTTTCACTTTCTCCTAGAAAATGGATGCTTTATGCTTGACTGAGGCGCTTCCTTTTCTGACGGCTGGGTCTATGAGAACAGGGAGGTTTGTTAGAAAGTTTTCCCTTTTTTTTACTGCATAGATCTGTGAACCAGCCGAGTGTCAGCGCAAAGCTTCCTAGGAGTGTCTGCTGTGCCTTGTATCCCTAGTGAGGATAGACATTCTTCAGCAGGAGGGTGGCCCATCCTTACCTTTGAACACAAGAGAATCCCTAATACCTCCCTGAATTGTCTTTGCTTCTGTGTCCACCCTTGAATTGTAATGTCTTTCGCTGCAGCCAAAGCCTGCAGGCACTATCCAGACCTATGCTCACCTGTCAGCAGGGCTTCCACCCCTCCCTGTTGGCACAGGACCAGAGCACGCGGCTCTCCAAGGAATGAGTGACCAGGGGCTATGTGGGGTGGGGTACCTTGGGAAGATAGAGCAGGTGCCCCCTGCCTTGTTCTCAGGGTAGATGGATGATGATCATCATTAGAGCTCTTGTAATGATCGTGGGGAGGGGCAGGTGGAGGACAGAGACATATTTTGTCATGAAAACAGGAAATGCAATTAAGAGCTGGTGGGGAGAAGTAGGTGGATTTCTGCCTGAAGTCTCACGAGCAGTTGGGCATTTGGCATGATGCTCGTTGACAAGGAAGAAAGGCTTTGGAGTAGAAGTGTGGAAGATAGAAGTATGGGCAGAGGCTCCTGTGGCTTGGAGCGGGGCGTATAGTGTAAAAAGGAAATGCTGAAGTTGGGAAATCAGAAAGTGGAATGGTACCCACAACAGTTTGTTTGTTTTCTTGGCGTAAATGGGCTGTGTCAGGACTCACGGGGCGATGGTCCAGGCCTGAGGACCCACATGCCTTTCCCTTGGCCTACCTGGGCACCTCTCTGTTCTCTGCGTGGGATTTTCAGTCCCTAGAGTGTCAGACCCTTGCACTCGTCCTCTGAAACAAGTGGATGTGAGAGAGTTCCTGAGCTGGGTGTTGCAAGGTCTGAATGTGCCTGTGAGAAATGAGACTGGCGGTCTGTGCGTGCGTGATGCTGTTTGGGGGAGTAGAGGATGACTCTGCTTCTTCACGAACGTGAGAAGAAGGTTGTCTGCGCACAGAAATTAAGGAAATTGTTCAAAACGTAGTTTACCATGTGTTGGGGGCTCGCAGGGATCAAGGGAAGCAAACGCGCAAGCCTCTGAATCACGCACGAGGTCCCAGAGTCAGGAAGGAGTAATCTAAAAGCTGCTTGAGCCATGTGCTGAATGTTAATGAGGCAGCGCTCACAGAAGTGCTGCAGCCCGGCTCCTGCTGCCCAGCTTTGCTACTAGCACGGCTGCCTCCCTGAAAAGAGCAAAAGGGCTCGTGCTGGCCAAGCATGCCCGAGGGACTTGAGCTGCTGTGGCCTCTGGGAACTTGCAAAGCAGAGCGGTGAGCATGCCTCCTCGCTCCGTCCAAAAGCTGCTCCCTCTGCACCTGCAGATGTCTCGGTGGAGAACAGCACCCCTCTATCTGAGCAGAGTGCAGCACCAAGCAGAACCAGGGCAAAACGCGAGAGCGTTGCAGCTCTTGTCCGTGGAGCACGATGAATTTGTTTGCAAGGTTGTCCGTGTCTATCCCAGTGGGTGAGCGCTGCGCTGGAGCAGCACGCTGTACCTGCAGGCGCGCAGCGCTGTCGCGCCACGGTGGGGGCAAAGGAAACGTTAAAGTGAGGGAGGGAATTTGGGAAGGCAGAAAGTCGCTGCCTAAGTTGGAATTGGGCCAGGACGCTGAATTGAGCAGCCCAACTTCCGGAAAACACGGAGGGGGTTGTAATGGCTTGCTTGAAATACTGCGCTTGATGTATTGCAGTTTCTCATGTGCAACTGCCCACGTGCTGGGCAGGAGGTTTCTTGGCTATCAGATGGCCAGCAGCATTTGCTCCCCAACCTGGACGTGGAACCGGGGAATGTATTGTTCAGTCCACTCTGTTATGCTGCATCCTTGCTCTTCTGCTTCATTCATGCTCTCTTTGGCGTTTCATTCCCTCTTGGCATCTTGGGGCTTAAAGCATTTCCAAGAAGAACTGAAGTTAGGAGAGCAGCAGCTGAGGAAGCTTGCCAAATGCTCTACATTGGTTGACAGCTCTTCTCAAAACCAGATGGTTACTAATTAAAGGGAGTCAAGTGAGGAGACTGCATTGGCCTTTCTATTTACCTTTTTTTTTCTTCTTCCTCTGAAGGAAAGATTTTGTGACCTTTGAGGAAGATCATCTTCCTCTGTTTGCAGGGATGTCCTCTTTCAGTGCTTGTAGTCCGTGGTGATCCCAGTGCTGTCATCTGGGCGCAGGATCTTTCTGAAGTAGGCTCGCTGTTTGCTCTAAGCCCAAGGTACCTGCCATGGGAGGTAGGACAAGTGCAGTTGTAAAAAGAAAATACAAAGCAGGAGAGGAATTTGAAATATTGGGAAGAGCCCTTCTCCCACAGCTCCAGGAACTCTTGCTGAAGCTTTATATTGTCAGTAGAAACAAGCCTGAAATTGTTGTGTCACCCTTGTGCTGAGTCTTGCCATCCTTGGGGAATTTCTCCTTGTTCCTCGGCCTGCTGCACCTTTTGTGCAGGGGAGTACTTAAAACACAGCTGCTCTTGGGCCATCCCTGTGCACATGGGCTGCTTCACGTGGTTTTTCTCCATGGTACTGAGAGCTGGATGGCTGGGAAGATGAAGGGCAAGCACAGCATGTTTCTCTCTTTATTTTCAAGAACATTTGGTTTCTAGAGCCAATCTTAACAGATGCACTGTCAACGCTTAACAGTTCAACCTCATGTGGAAGAACTGTGTATGAGGAAAATGTATTGGCAGTAACTAAACACCTCCCACTCAGATTCATGTCCAAGAAAAGTGTAGCAGCTTTGTCTTAATCGACTTCCAGGGATGTGGTCCTTCACAGGCTCCCCTTGCTGAAACCTTGCTCCTTCCTCCTGTCGGCACCACTGATGCATGGCTGGATTTGGGGGGACTTGCACCAGGATGGCAGGTTGTTCTTTCCACACAGGATTGCTGATAGGAATACACTTTGGTCCTATACCCCTGCCAATTTTGCTGCTGGATCTTGCTAGAGAGCTCCAGAGGTGAGCTTAGCCCGGCTCTAGGCAGTCCTCTCTTGTGCTGGTCAGTTCATTTTCTTTCTGCCTTCCACACGTGCTCTGGAGACACAAGTGCTCCTTTTATGACAGACTTTCAGAGGCTCTTAGATAGGACCCGCTCTACGTATTGTGAAGAGTCAAAACATGGATCTTGAACCCCGCCCTCCTTTTGAGTGGAGGAGGTTGTACTGAGCGCCTGAATCAAAGGGTGTCTTACAGGTTGTGCCAAATGCGGTTCAGCTAGGAGATGTCTGCTGGTTCCAGTTGGGTATTTTGCCTTTCTTGAGACCTGGGCTGCAGCTAGGAATGACCATCTGGTGACATCTTGTATTTTGGGGCCTGCGTAGTGTTCTGACAGGGTGCTGTGGTTCTAGGGATGTGCTGGTAAGGCTGTCCTTCTGCCCCCCACCTGATCAGGCCATTATGCAGCTTTCTCTGCTGGCATGTTGCTGCCAGGTAAAGGGTGGCAGGTTTGTGCAGGAGCTGCAGGCACCACCTGTGGCTCCTTACACTGCTTGTCCTGCAGAGCAAATGTGGCAGAGGAGCTCCCTTCACCCTTGGGGGAGCTTCTCGGTGGGCTCCCGAGGAGTTGCAGAGCACTGACCTGGGATCTGTCCTTTTGTGTCCCTGACAGCGCAGCACAGATCCACATCTGCATGGTGCTGCTGAAGCATTGTCTCCCTGACATGAAATATTCATGCGCGGCTCTGAAAGGGCTCTCACAGCAAATCTCTCGTGTACCCCCCCACATGCTCACAGGCAATCTGTGCTGCTGAGGGGCTGCTGTGGGCTCTGCTGGGAGGTCAAGCCAGATCCAGGCAGCTGATCTCTGTCTTTGAGGAAATAAAACAGAGCAGAAAAGAAGTAGCAAAACCCCAGGAGGTGCTTTTGAGACTTAACCCTTTCCAGGCTGGGGAGCACGGGCAGAGTGTGCATTGAGCAGCCTAAGCAGTGTGTGTTGAGCCTGATCTAGCAAGCAGATGAGATGCTGTAGTCCTTTCTCAGGCTGGGAAGATTGTCCCCAAGCCTGGGAACCGTGCTCAACAGGATCTGGTGTTGCTGGATGTGCTGGTTTAAATACACCTGATGTGACATCCTGTGCTTCTCCTGGCTTTATTGAAAGCCACCTTGATTTCCCTATAGCTTTGCAAAGTGCCAGTCCTTGCTAGAATGTCACGGAGGAGTACTCTTTTTCCCCTTGTGGGTGGAGGAGCATAAATCTTGGGTCTTGTGAGTTACTTATCTTTGATTTTTTAATGTTCAGGGCATTTTTGAGCCTTCTCCTCCTCATTTATGCTTAAGATGTCAGACAGTGAAAGTAATATATTGCATCAATTATAGGGAGACTGCTCCACTCAGGGGAAAGTTTCTGGGCTGGGAGCTGTGGTGGTAGAACTCTGTCAGTGATCCCCGTCAGCCCTGTGGTGCTGCGGGGACCTCGCCTGGCTGGGTGGCTCTGGAGCAGAGTGAACTGCTGCACGGGACACTCTCTGGGCAGGTGTTAAGGTGAGGAGGAGATGTGGGACTCGGGCACGCAGCAGAGGTGGTAGCTGAGCGGCCTGGCGGGCGCTACTGGTTTGTTAGTCCCTCCCTGTTCATCCCCTTGATAATCCGATATACATTCCTTGTTCTTCCCCTGGATCCTGCTGTTACCATGGGAACTATGTTCACAGTTGCATTTCATTGGCTTCTGGAACAACTCTTTTTTTTTTCTCTTTCGCCCTGTGTCTCTCCCCTTTTCCAGCTTGGACACAGAGCTGTGGCTGTTGGAGGACAGGGAATCTTGCAAGGCTTCTGGTAATGGGGATGGAGGCAGCGGATAGGAGAGATTGGGGAAATAAATACAGCAAGGCCGGGAGGAAGTGGATCAAGTAATTCTACTTACCTGGTCTTTAGCTTGGTCTGTTGTGTGCCCTGCAGCTCTGAAAGGGAGTCCTGGACACCTACTGTCCCTGACTCTGCCAGCTCACCCCGAGGGTCTCTCCTGCTTTGAGTCCCCTGTTGTCTCTGGCAGCCTGGGGAGGCAGCACGCGGCTGGTACATACTGTGTTCTTCGTAGCTGAGGGATTTCCCCCCCTGTTTCTGCAAAGACCATGCTGGTGTCGTGACTGCCGTGCAGTTGAGAGGCAGTAAGGGAAGAGATGCTGCTCCAGGCTCCTGCACTATCACCTTCTTGCTGCCTTTTGCTTTCTCCAAGAAGATTTTGCTTTGGCCTGGTAGATTAAGTGTGTGCGCGGAAAGTTGCAAACAATTGCGATGTGACATCTTAAATTGTTGTTTGTTGGCTTCTTTGTTCTTTAAGTAACTACACCTTGGTGTTGTCAAGTGCAGCTTAGTGGCTGAAATTGGGGGAGAGGTGCATCTGAAGGAGGAAGGGGCAGTGGCAGAGGGGAGAGGCTCCCCTTCCGTTACCAGCTTCAGCCTCACCGTGCCGGCTTCCTCTGTGTCTCACCCTGCCTCGTCATGCTGCTGGAGAGCCAGCAGGGCCTTGGCAGCTGCTCCGCGTCTCTACTATTCTAAACCCCACTCCTGCCTCTGTTTTTGTCCTGGCCAAGCACCTAAGCACCCCGCTGACCTGGTTACCTGTGACCCCTGTATTTCATGTTCTGGCTCTGGCAGCCTTTGCTGTCAGCGTGTGGCTCCTGCAATCCCTCCTGTTGCCTTCTGCCCGGGAGAGGGTTTTGATGCCCAGTGCTCGGTGTCCACCCTCTGCAAGGGGCAGTTTTGCAGACATTAAGGTACCTGTTACACAGATATTCAAGAAGGCCTGTCTGTGCATGATCTAATGGTTCAGGTGCTGGCTATAAGCCACTGGCGCTGGCAGGGATGGAGGGTTTGTTTAGCTCTTTGTATTCCACCGCAGGGGCAAGGGTGTGTTGCAGGTTGTGGACATCTATTCCCTCATTTCTCTGCCTGGATGTTAAAGCTCGTTTGGAGCTGGAAACAGAGTTTCTCCTTTTCCTCTTGATGGAGACATCCCCTTGTGCCACACACACGCTGCAATTCCATCACACGTAGCCCTGGAGATGGCTGCACCTCCTTCACATCACGAAAGAGAGACAAAACAACCAGCCAACGTGTTTTCTGGTGTTACCCGCGGGACCCAGCTCTGATGCTGCATCTCAGCATCGGGTGTACAGAGGGAAAACCCGGCAGCGGTGCGAGCAGCCCCGCTGCAGCCCCTGCGGTCAGAGCAGCCCCGCTGCAGCCCCTCCAGCCGCGCTGCAGCCCCTGCGGTCAGAGCAGCCCCTGCGGTCAGAGCAGCCCCTGCGGTCAGAGCAGCCCCTGCGGTCAGAGCAGCCCCGCTCCAGCCCCGCCGCGGCTGCTGCGCCTCCCGCGCCCGCCAGGGGGCGACACCGGCCCCGGCC
>WEIS01046229.1:0-21613 GCA_013389965.1 Todus mexicanus
AAAAGAAAAAAAAAAAGAAGAGATTTGTTAGTGTCCATATACAATATCCCAAGAGTATACACAGCTATGAGATACAGCAAATTTAAGAAAGGCAATTTTTTTCTCATCACTGAGTATTTATTATATATAACAAATACATGAAAAAGAAAAAACTATATTGTGTGATATAAATAGTTTATTTACATTACAGAAAAACATCAAGACAATGTATACTATTTCAAATATATCCATACATAATCAAATATAGCTGTAGTACATGTTCTCATTGGTGTAGATTACCACAAATGCAAGGCAACATGTGTAGATCTTGTCTTAATCTTTTTGTCTATAATACTGTATTTTGTAGTCCAAGCTCTCTGCAGTTAGTTTTGCCATTGTGGAAACATGCGCTCTTTAAATTAACCTTGTCGATGCTCTTGTTGTGTTGTCTGAACTGTAGTGCCCTGTGTTTTGCTTCTGTCTGTGGATTCTGTTGCTCCTGGGACATTTCCTGGAAAAGAGAGTTGTGAGAATACAAAGCGCTTAACAACGTGTCTGCTCGAGAGGTGGCATGGGCAGCAGGGGACAGGAGGGCGAGAGAGGTGTCCTCTGGCCCTCAGCGTGTTTCATCTTGAATGGGCTGGCCAATGGCAACGGTACCACCAAAAACCGCCCACAAACCCCCCAAAGCGTGCTGTAAACAAAAAAATGTCACGAGAAAGGTTAAGATTCCTGCTCCCGACTGGTGACTCTGCTGCGTTGCGACAGCCCCAACTGCACCGTGTCTCTCATCTTTAAATAACAGATTTATTTTCAGCGAGGCGCGGGTGGAAGATTTAGGACAGTCTCGCGCTCACCTGCTTGGCGTCCCAGGTCTGTGAAGTATTTACAAAGTGGATGTGGGGGCTGCTAAAGCATCCGCAATCCCTAGTAGTCTCCACGGAAATGCTCCACGCTCAGCTCATTAGTGAGCAGCTACCTCACTTATGGGTTCCTGCACTGTGCTAGGTTCCTCACATGGCTGCTTGGCTTAGTTTGGAAAGCAGTCGCACTGGGAAGACCAAAATCTTATTTCCCTTTGGATGGCTGCAAAAGCAAATCTATTCTGCCGCGGGACCTCATGGTGCTCCTCAGCAAGAGCGTGTTTCAACTTTTTACATACAGCAGTGTCAGCTCTGGAGATGCCATGAAGTCTTTCCCCCTAATGGAAAGATAATTGCTTGTTCCTGGACTCTTCCCATGGAGAGGTGCCCTTAGACAGAAAGCATGGAGAAGTTTAGCTACAGGAAGTTCTAAGCAGCTGAAAGCCAAGGGGGTTATGGCAGAAACTTTTGGGTAAGCAGAACCACATCAGGGTGACCAACGCTCGCTAAAAACGCTCCCACTTTTTGCATTTGTGGTACCAGTAGGAAAATGGTGAGCTACACAAAAACAAGCAGCCGTAAAAGTGGTCCTATGCCCAGGGAGATCTAGCTAATGTTTTGCAGAGGACGAGGAACAAGCTATTCCTAATTTGGCCATATCTTTGTCCTCTTCCTTCAGCTGAAGCTCAGCGAGTTTTTAGCCTCTGAGTTTTTAGCTCAGTGAGTTTTTTAGCCTCATTGTGCCCTCTGCGTGCGCAGCTACACAAGAAAGACTGTAACACCCTCTTGGAGTGGCACGACAGAAAGCCCCAGGACACTCCAGACCATACTGAGAAGGAAAAAAAAATCCCTTTGTATTAAGCTAACTCGTTTTTCTGTTGCAGGCAGGTTTTTGCCGGCACCTTGTGATAGCCCATGGGTTTTGCACTGGGGAGAGCCCACCCTCTCAGTGCAGTGAGAGCTCAAAGCATTTGCCTTCAGCTCTGTGTCAAGTAACTAGCAGCAAAATAGAATTAAATAAATTTTTACTGACCCCTTAGAATCAAAAAGTCCATCTTTTTTCCCCCCTTGTTGAATGGGAGTGATGCTATAGTTTTGTGACGCCAACTGAAAGGCTAAACAAGAGCATACAGACTTACAAAGCGATTCAGAATGTTGAAATACAATTATATAAGTGTCTAGCAAAATGTGGGTCAGATTGTCCTGACTTGCCTCACTTTTAAGCCAACAGGACCACCCCCTCATGAGAAGCTGTATGGCTGTGCGCTATATTTCTCCTCGTTCCTTTCTTGGAAGCAGTGAAGTAGGCTGCTATCATTACTCCAGGAAAAATAAGCCTGCGTCTCCAGCGCTCTCGGAGATCACGGCAGAGCTTTCATTATGAAACTAATGCAGACTTTTAGCTGGTTTGCAATTTCATGACAAACTCGTTACTCACTGCGTGTTCCTATAAAGGCGATCAAACGTTCTGAGTGAGTCAGGGAGCTGTTGTTAGCAAACACTGGGCTGATTCACTGGGCCGCATGTCATGTGCGCGCCGACAGCCTCCCAGCCCCGACTGTCCCTGGGCGGCCTCTCCTGCCCATTCAGCCAGAGACTGCAAGGCAGGACTTCGCAGCGCTCCACGGGAGACAGCACTGACACCTCGACACGCTGAGAGAGCGCTGCGAAGTCCTGCTGCAGCAGCCGGCAGCCACATGGGATGACCAAGCTACCGGGGATTCCTCCCAAGTTCCAGAGGATGAGGATTAACAGCAGAAGGTGCAGCCTCGCTTTGCCTCAGCGGGCACCAGCCATGTGAAGCAGCACTGGGGAACCCGGCGTGGGCACAACCAGACTGGTTTTGTAAGAAACATAGAGGTATGAGGTAGCTGGGGGCTGACCGGGATCAATCCCAGGGGATGCAGCCGAGCATTCCCAGAGAACGGTGGATACCGAAATGCTCCAGCTAGAAGCAAGGAGATGAGCATCTCACAGGCACTTTCCCAAAACCAACCCTGACAGTATCTGTACAGTCACTTAGTCCAAGGTCGAGGGAAATCAATTCAAATGTAGAGGTAATTCCAATCAAGATGATGAAAAGGCATCTTTTAACCCCAAAAGCCCATGGTTTAACTGCATAATACAGTATGCTACCAATTGATGGAAGCCTGTGAAGGCCCCAAGGGACAAGTACTGACACCACGACTGCTTAAATGCAACGTTACTGCATTTGAAGGTAGCTTGTGTCTGAAGTGCATCTGGGTTTCCTAAGAGGGGCGTTGGCATTTAACCAGCTTTGTAGGCTTAATCATCTGCTAAAATTGAGTGACAGCTTTTCCTTGGTCCCTAAGTCTTTAATCAGAAGTTCTTTGTAGTGCTCTGTGTGTGGGATGCATTCATTTAGGAACACAGCAGTTATATCAATGTAAACTAGGTACTGGAGCACAGGCTGCCTGCTCCCCCTCCATTGAAGCTTGTTCGCAAGCTTGAGTTACTCACGATGTGATTCATAGCAGGTAAAACACATTATGCATTCATTTTTAATCAAGTTATTTCTTCACATAAATAAGCTGCTGTGACTAGACATTAGGGAAGCACTAAAAATGCAAAGCTGTAAAGAAAACTGCTGAGAATCATTATGACACTAAGCCATACCTATACTATTTACCCAAGCTAAAAGTCCTTGAGCGGGGGGACTGTGCATCACAGCTCCACCTCCACCTCGTTCTCTTTGTATCTCTTGGCCTCTGGTCCCATACTCTTCCACTCCAGCCGCTAATTCCCATTGCTGGCACTAGTGATGAGTAGCCAGGCAGTCACCTCATCAAGGAATTGAGCCTCTTCAAAACAAATAATCAGTTTTGTCGGTTGAGTTTTCAACTGAATCTGTCCTCTGACCAGGTTTGTTGTGTGGCTACAGAAATGCTACTGGTGGCACAAGAGCAGTGGCAGGACCTCTGCAGCGCCCAGGGGCCAGGGGAAGGGACAGAACTGCCCCTGTCAGCAACACAGCTCATTCATTCAAATTGAAGTGTCTGTGGAACAATAGGCCAAAAGTGTCTAGAAATTGCTCAGAGCCTTCCAGCAACGGAAGAGACCCCATAGATTTGCACGGCTGTACATCATCCAGGTATGATTTTAAAAGCAACAACAGTAATGGTAGCTAAAGAGGTTTACAACGCTAGTCTTATGCGGCTCAAATGCAGGGTTTGGACACAGCACACCAAACTTGTTTGATAAATTAATTAGGCGAAGCTGCACTGAAACGAGCAGCAAAGAATTTGGCCGCAGCAACCTCTGCATGAAGCTTCCCTTCTTTCTCCCAGGAATCTTGCAAGGTGGTTTTAGCACTTTCAAGAATCCAGGGTGTCGAGTTAAACCAGTACAGTCAGGTTCTCCAAAGCAGCTGACTTCAAAAACTCAATTACTTATGCATATGCCACCACAGCGCTCTCTTGTCCTGTGGATTTCTCTTAGGCCACTTAAGAGTACACTTTTGCAAATGTATCTTGAATCATTACGCTGGGATGGAGGATGCTCTGCAGTAATTACATGCATTACAGAAAAGAAGTCAAAAGATCATAAATTAACTTGGTTACTGAGAGTGAGGGAAAAGGTACCATCTCTGTATGAAAACAGTCTGCTGGGTAATTTGCAGTACAGCGCCAGATCACTTGGAGCACCCTCTCTTCGTTCTTCAACATACAGTACTCTGCGTTGCTGAGCCAGGGTGACAAAACTAGAGGCACTCAACAAAATGATACAGAGCATTTGTTCCATTACCAGTTACTACACCATCTTCCTTTGCCTACCACACGCTACATCTGTGGCTCTTTGAATCACTCCGTGAAAAACACCATAATCTACTGCCTCATTCAGCATTTGCTATTGAGTTGATGGACTCAGCTTGGCCAAAAAAGCAGCTACCTTTCATCAGATGGTCCTTTCTTATGCCTTTAGGCCAGACAAGGATTTATGATTTTTCTTACTGTCTTTTCCAAGAACAAATGCCACACTTGTCTCCCAGCCGCGCAGTGCAACATAGGGACTGAAATTATTAGAGATTTATTTTCTACCGCGGTACGATATCTGGATTTTATACTTTTGTGTTTTAAAAAGAAATTTCTTCCTAAAAGAGCGATTTATTCAGTGTTGCTAGCTGAATTAATTTAACCTTGTGATTTCTGAGAGAAGCCTGAAGATGTCTGAAGTTCAGAACCTACCTCAAAAGGCCTCCTCCCAGTAACCCAGTTCAGCGGGAAGCAGAGCAGCATGTGTAGGAGGGGAAAGATTGCACTTACCCCTCTCGCTCTGAACCGCCCTGGGGCTGGTGTTTCCATTCAAACAACCCTTTCCTTCTCATCAAAGGAAAAAAAAAAATCATGTATGGCTTGGTGTGCCACCATCCAGAGAAAACCTTAAACATGAGCAATACCTTTGAACATGTATATGAGCCTAATGAAATCATTTAATCAACAGAATTGCAAACAGGCTTAAAAGTTTGTATGCTTTGCCTGATTAGGACTAAGGGAATGGGCCCCTGAGGAAACCAGATGGAGATATGATTAGTTTTATTAAGTGTTGATCCAGCTGCTGTATTTATATTCCCCTTATTTATATGAACAATATTTGTCCAAGCATCTGAATACAAAATAGGAAACTTCATTTGCTGCAGGCACCGTTGCTACCTAAGTTTGATTAAGATGGAAGTAAAAATTCAGCCATAATAACGAAGCGGCGCTGGCTGGACCAGCCGCTATCTTCTGTTTGTTGGTGAATTAAACAGCATTTGTTATCAGCAGTGTCGCCGCAGAAATCCGCACAATCAGCACACAAAGTAGGAGAAACAAAAATCTTTTCCTTTTCTATTGCAAAGTACCAGAGATACTGACCTTGTAATACAGAGGACTACAACACAGATGATAGCAATCTGGATGGTTCCAATCACAGCTGCTATTAAGACATACTGAAATCGTACTGGACCTGGAACCACATATAAAACGCTGTAGTCCTTTTTTTCACAGTGTTGTCCAGTATAGCCGGCATCACATCTGAAACGAAAAATATTTTTTCTGGTTATATGTGCTGCTTTCACAGAACGCAGAAAAAAATTATATCTGAAAAGAAAAATCAGTGGCCTAAATGTAAACTTATGTGGTTTTTTTTTTGCAGGATGGGCCCGCTAGAGAGCCCCCGGTGCCTTCTTGACCTCTCACAGGGAAGACTTCAGGTCCTCAGCATCACCAAGGTCTGTGAGTGAACGACATTGCGACGGTGCCGGGAGACACCCAGGGGACTAGGACTTATCTAGCACCAAGTGGAACTACTTGCACATTATGCTGAGAATCCATTTAGTTCCTTGCACAACATATTTCAGATTTCTCCTTTTCTTTGGGGAGGTGGGGGAGGGTGAAAAGCCATCTAGTTGTGTCTCCTTATGCAGATTACCCCTAAGGAGGTGATAAGCAATCATCCAAGCTCCATATGAAATGTGATTAGATGTTCCTGCAAGTGGATACATCATTTACATTTTGTCTCGGTGCTATAAAAAACCCTCTGTTGATGCTGCAACCATCCACCCCAATGCTGCCTGCTGAGCTGCTCACCAGTTCCCATCCTGCAGCCTGACATCTCCTCTCTGTGATTTCGGGGAACAAACATTGGTTTTCTCAATGCTCTTGCCCCGTTTCCCCTAATAAGCTCAAAACAAGATGTGAAAATCTAAGTCAGTGGCAGCAACAACCATACGAGGCTTTGGTTCCCTCTCAGAAGTGTTAGTGGAGCACTAACTCTCATGGGTTAAGCCTTGAGCTTCCACCCTTTTCCTCTCTTGCATTCCCACAGCAGCCAGAAGCTTGAGCACAGGACATTTTCCAGCTGAATGGAGAACCTAAAATGCAGCAGCTGCAAAGAGCAAAATGTGCCGCGGCTGTTTGCAGGAGCTGGGAGGAGTTGGCTTGAGGATCTGCCCCAGGGGTAAATCTGGTCCATATCTTTGCTCTCCCAGTGCAATGTCCCAGGAACATGGTGCTTCCTGCGTAATAGTCCTTTTCTTTGCCACCAGGTCACTGACTGGACGTCAGAAATAATATCGCCACCTCTGCAGGGAGGCTTTCACTGCAGAAACACGTGTTTTCATTGTTATTCCTCCTCCCTGCCCTTAGCTCCTCCAAAGCCACCTCCTGCATGACAGAGCCACCTTTGCCCCAGCTCACTGCCCCACGAGCCTCACTTCTGCCAAAGCAAGGACATACCCCTGGTGGCACTCGTCTCCTTCAGACTGAGAAGGCTACCTAGAGGCCATCTGAGGACTTTATGAAGTGCTTTTTAAAATACCTAAATATAACTGAAGGTTACTGAATGTTTTTACAACCAATTAACACTCCACATAACTCAGTAAAGTTTAGCTGCATAAAAGGAGGACTTTGTTGAATGATTTAAGTCTAATGGGCTTTGTTGCACAAGGGGCCACAGTTATCATTGTTTTCCACAGTTTATCTAGAGGAGGTGTATTTGGAAGTCAGTACTTTCATGTGTGTAGCGTTTCTTCATTGGTAGGAGAAGGGTTACCTGCAAGACGGTTCCAGCATGTTAGTGGAGTGTTCACACTTGCCATGCATGCAGAAGCCATTGTAATGCTCTGGACAAGGGATGTAGATCCCTCTTGCACTTTCTTCCAGTTTATTTGCATTCTCTGTGAACACAGGTGAAGGGAACATTAACCTGACAATGCAGGATAAGCTGAAATGCTGAAAAGAACTCAACGCACAAAAGAAAGGAAAATAATCCAAAGAACAAAATGTGAAAGATGTTGTTTATGGGAAGCAAGAGCAAGGGTTGGCACCTTGAAACAGGTAGGCTGATGTAGATGCAAAGCTTTGCGAGGTTTTCTGTCGTTCTTTTTCATACCTAATTCCTGTTAATTTATGGCAAACGAGACACCGGAAAAAATAATCTGACTGTTCAAAAACTGATTACAGAAAACCGCCTGATCATTTCTGTTATCCTACACAGATGGTCTCCTCACACCCAGGCAAGGCTTCGAGGAAGACTGTGAACATTTGCATGTAATACACCATTATATTTGGCCATTCAATACGATACATTCAGAAAGATAATTTTATGGGTGGAGTAGAGGAACAGAAGTCCAGAGCTGAAGATTATCATCAGTGCTGCACGCCTGTGCGTCAGAGCCCTCCTCCACCCCACAGCACCTTTAAAGGAGTTTGACTTTCTGTGTCTTTTCTACTAAATAGTCACCAAGACTTCAGATCCTGGAGAATACTTCCCCCCATGTAGCCAGGAAAATGGAGGCTGCATATGATTTTGAAACAGGTATGTGCTCAACATTTAATTTACATCATGGGCTGAATATACAGTGATACTTGCAATAAACTCACATGCATTTTGTAAACTACCAAGCTGTTAATTCATCTGGCTAATTCTGGCAAATTCTTCCATTTGACCAATACTTATGATATCTCAAATGGTAAAAAATCTTTTTTTCTGTGATAGTATCACCTAGCCACAATTAATTAAAACCAGCAGAAAAAAAAAAGATGTCTGAGATGTAGTTTGCACACAAATAGGTTGAAGCATTTGTATCTTCCAAAGGAACCCCCCCGAGTGTTATGAAACAATTGCAGTTTGTGTTCTACCTCCAAGCCAGTCGTGCTGGCAGAAGGTGTGCTTAGGTATTATCCCACCTTTGGGAAAAGCGTGTGTGGCAGATCCAAGATTCAGCCTTTCCTAATGAATTTCCTTCCTGTTGCTGCTGTCCAAGGAGAATTTGAAGAGTCTCTAACAACTCGCACTAATAAAGTTGCTTATATCATCCTTATGTTAAAACAGGCAAGGACAAGCTCCCAGCAAATGAGAATGACAGGGCAACCTCTACATCCCTCTAGACAACATTAACTTCTTTTGCATCGTTAGGACTTTCAGGATCTCTTCACTATGGACCATTATTCATCTTTTTAAATGCACACACGCTGACCACAAAACCGTCTGCCTCTCCTGGCTTCCTGCGTACCTTGGGATTATTTGCGTGAGACTATTACAACAACGCAGGAGGGCAGAAGCAAGCATCACGGTGCAGTGATGATTCTGGGGCCTGGGGCTGACGCTGGTGTCTGGGATGGCACAGACAGGGTGAGCTGACAGGAGGCACATTATAAGCATGGTATAACCTCCTTTGAGAGCTTGCCCAGGAATTTCTGGAAATTGGTGGGAGGAGAAGATCCATTTGGACTGACACTAAACATTTTTGGCTACCTATCACTCTCCAGGTGAGATACTGGCTACCAGCATGTGAAATACATACATAAAGAGTTATCATCCCACCAGGACTTCACATACATTCCTTTTTTCCACCTGGAAATCTTCCCAGAACAGAAAAAATGTGTGTGATGTGTGTCAGCTATCAATAGGCTCTCCCAGTGCACGTATGTAGATCCTGATGTGCTCAGGACTTTTTGAACTCCATACACATGTAGCGATCTTCTGTGCCTGACGGTTTCTGAGTGTGCTGGACCTCTGCTGTGGTCCGCATTCAACTATATTTTTGTTCAGGAAACTGCAACAAGGAATATGGGATCCTTATTAATAAGTATTTTTCCTATTGTGGAACATATTACGCCATTTCCTTCCAATCTTCCATTAGGAAGAGAAGGTTTGCTTCCTTTCTGAAGTACAGGAGACTGCTCTGTCTGTCTGTGTGTCTCTGTGTGTGTATCCCTGATCCTTCCTTCTCAAGTACCAAGATATCTGTGATGTCCATGCACCACCTCCAACCAGTGTGAGAATCCCTCCTCCCTCAGATGAGCCAGCAGTGTTGCTAAAATGGTAGGATACC
Source organism: Todus mexicanus (assembly GCA_013389965.1). Lineage (NCBI taxonomy): Eukaryota > Metazoa > Chordata > Aves > Coraciiformes > Todidae > Todus > Todus mexicanus. The sequence continues at coordinate 9,679 of WEIS01046229.1, forward strand.
ATTTGGCTTCTGCTTTTTTTAAAGGCACACTTCAAGATGACAAGGGAAATTGTTACTTTCAGGCCAGACTAATCCGCAAGGACTCGCAAAGGGGACCAGGACCTCTCCCAGACTTGCAGATACTCTCACTCATCATGTGGGTAGAAAATGTGTTTTCTTTAAAGAGGTCTCTAGTATACTTTGAAGTAAATCTAGGATTCTGCAGAACTTGTAATTACACCTCTAACGTTTTACTGAATCAAAAATTAGATGGCTCAAGCTTTGCTAGCACTTCATAGGATAAACACTTGATACAGGAACACTTGTCATCTGGCCTGGAAGAAACCACAACATTTTTAGACACAAATTGTCTGGTAGTCTCTCATTTTGAGTGATGACTCCTCTAAAAGAGTTATGGATTGAACATAAAGGCAGAGAGGTGGGGAAAAACCCCCTTCTATCTCCCATTTTGATTATTTGAAAGACAGGCCACAACGAAAACACCATTTGCTTCAGACAAAGTTCCCCTCCTCCTCTGGCACATTTTGAATTCACCTACAACAGTGCCCCTGACTCAAAACAGGTTATTTTTTTCTCATTACACAAAACATCTTTTCAGAGTCAAAACAGCGAGCCAAACACCAAGATATGCTTTAAAAGTTCTTTCATTTTAAACCTGAAAGATCTGAGCACTTTCATTCCTGAAAGATCTGAGCACTTTTCAGTAATCCAGCCATTGATGAGATACTGTCATGAACACGTCACAGGGTTTACAACGCTATGAAACAAGAACTATAAATCATTTCTAAAAAGAGAGGATATGAATAAAAACCCTGTATAAATTCTGAACCAAATAAGAATGGTACAAAGTTCGAAAAAGTAGAACTAGATGAAATAAAGTAAGACTTCCCCCCTCCTTATAATTTCGGATTATTTACCAATACAGGACTGGAGGCAATCCACACTAATCAGATTATAGCATCACTGAACTAAGGAGCCCCTGTACTACACAAACCTTACACTTACAGAGCGCAAAGCTTAAATGTGAAGTTACCCACTTTTTTCCAAGCAAAGGAGATCAGTGTTCATAAAGCAATGACACAGACTAAATCCAGTCAGGTTTCCTCTTCAAACATTAGACTTGCTGCATTGTTACCGACAATTACGCATTAAAGTTTTATTTGCACCAAAAAGACAGATTCGTACCTTTTTTTTTTTTTTTTTTCCTCTTGTGTTGGCTAGAATTTGAGACAGAAGCTGTAAAGCCTGAAGACAAAGATCGGACTGACTGTGTCAGCTTCTCCTACCTCTGGACAAATGTAATTCCTGCCACATTTCTCAAAATGCTTCTCCTTTTTATTTTAAAGAGAAATACACCCTCACCCTCCAGACCAACTGTATTCAGAAATCTTTTTCTTGAAGCATTTTTCTGATAGAAAATGCCAGTTTGATGAAGCCAACATCTTTTGCATTTCTGCAGTTTTTTTGCATCTTTAGCCTAACATGACATTTCATATTGTTCACATCTTTTGTTAGTGCCAGAACATGACATGATAGCCTATCGTATCAGATATACTAGTCAAAACAGATTATTTTTAAATGCATTGAGGCCAGATGCTACTTTGTGTAGACTGAAACAGCTTATCGTCTCGTCTACTAGAAGAGTCTCCCAGTTGAACACTTGCTCTCCAACCTTTCTGTCGATGGCAGGGAGATGCCGAGATGATGAGCTATTTTGCTGGGGTAAATTGGATCCTGAGAAGTTATCCAGTGTGATGACCACCCACTCAGTGATCTTGCTTCTCCTGATGGATTATCTTTGGAAATATTAAATAAATTATTCAAACCTATCTTGTCTAAATTACTTAGTATCTATGGCTTGTTCCTGCCCGTTAAGAAGGAGCAGAGGAATTATTTCAAATATATTTAGTATTATTTTTGATTTCTGGTTTAGCTATATACCTTTCCTCCAGTTTTTAGAAGCTGAATGTGCACCTTTAGGGTTCTCAAGTAAATATTTCTGTGGAGGCTGAAATTCAAAAGCCGGAACAGTCTGCCCAGTTGAAGGACCTGACTGTGAGTGGTTAAAACAATGCAGCCAGATTGTTCTCTTGGTGGCCCTCACGAGTCCCCAGCTCCCATCTCAGCTAGCGTGGAGCTTCTGTTACACAACTGAACATGTGGAATAGCACCACTGACAAGTGAATAAATCCATTAGTGCCCTTGATGAGGATTATATGAAGTACTGTTTGGAGTGCCCAGAAAATTCTTTCCAGACGTAAGTTCCTGCAATCCACTTTGGAGAAATAAGATAAAAATCTAAGCAAAACCAGGATTCTTATGTTCAAAAATTAACTGCCAGGCACTTAGCAATCAGTTCTGCAGGGCTGATAATTCTGTCACTCTTTATGTTTGAATCAGAGAGACTTTCCAGGTGATTTCAGGCAAGCAAAGTAGAGGGCCACAGCCTGTAGATCCTCATGTTACCCTTTTCACTGTTGCACACCACATAATGTTGGAGCTTACGTAAATAATTCCTAATAGGTTATGCCCATAGGAGACAATATTGGCTCACGTACAAGGTTAATACCCAGTGTACAGTCATCACTGGACCAAGGGAGGTCCTGAAAATACATATATATGCATATATTTAATCAAAGAAAGGATGAGATGGTGAATGATGTGCAGCAGAAGCTATTTTGACACCTATCTCATTGGAAACAGTGGTTAAGGAGAATTGACTTACATAATAATTTAATCTTTTAATACCGCTGAGGTCAGTCAAATTTGCAGCTGAAAGCTCTTGCTGATATTGAGGTAGTAACTCCTTGCACATCACATTATCAGAGAATTTATGAAGGGGGAAAGGGATTCTTGGGTCAAATGTATGTCCTTAACCTTCTCAATCCCTTTTGGAAGTGTGTCCTTGCTATTCCTTTTACCTCCTTGGCAGCTCTCCCAAAGATATGCTACAGAGCATAGCATTGGGAACTTAAGAAAGCTCTTCTGCTCTGCATGACAAAGACTTGGTGCACAATTCTTACTTGAAATTAAAGGCCCAGAGAATATCAGTCTGTGGAGAATATCAGTCTGAGGATGCCCTGAATTTTGTGGAAGAGCTTCAGTGATTGACTGTGAGTGGGTGTCTGAATCCTGTCGATGAGCCTAGGGACAGTTTACGTTACTTATCTGCAGTCCCCACAGAGTCAGGAACCATTGCTCTTTTGGGGTAAAAGGGAACTTCCTCAGCTGAGGAGCATTTGCAGGAATGGTTTGAAGATCCTTCTGTGAAGTCAGGAGGAATGGGGTGGTAACTGTTTTGATACCTCTGAAAGTGCAGAATTGCTTTAGCAGATTTTCTGGTCCTTCCCCTCCTCTCTAATAGCATCTAACAGGAACGGAGGTCCCATAGCGACTTATCAGGATGAAGTTATTAAGCAGGCTTCCTACTTACTTGTAATGAAGAACCATGATGATAAATCTCAGCTCAGACCCAGTTATGAGGAGAGAAAAAAGATTTCTCCTCAGTCTTTGCTCAACAGCTCCAGACACCCTGCCCTTGACTTTTGCCAGCAGCAATGCTGCCATCCACCACCACAGCCCTACCTCACCATTAACAGCTGCTCAGATCTGACCTATTAATTATCTTGATGTGGTATGTTCCATTCTTTGAAAACCTTTAAAACCTCCCTCTTGATCTTACAAATATAGAGTCTCTTTACAATGAAGAAAATGTGTGAAAGCAACTAGCCTGAAAATCCCTGTTTGGGTGGGCGTTGGAGTGAAAATTCAGGAGGATGTGCTTGCTGCCACTCAAGAGGGAGCTCACCAGCCTGTTCTCCCCAAGAGCTTGTAGAAAGTGAGGCACCAAATGTCAGCTGAAACCGTCTGGCACCACTATGCTGCAGCCCTAGCCTAAATTCATCCTGCAACCACTCCAAGTACGAACTTCAAGCTAGTCTTTCTATATAAACTGCATAAAAAATACCTTCTCCATATCTGCTACTTCACCAAAAGGAAAAAGAAAAAAAAAAAAGAAACGGAACTTTGTGAATTAAATTCCATTCACTTCTTTTCTCGGGCACAAACCAGGCTTGCTCAACAGAGTAATTAATTAATTTTAAATTTCCCTATGCAAATGAGTTCCCTAGAATAAGATAACATCCACTTTCTTTTTTAAGAATAATCTACTGCCTTTTATATTTGAGATGATGGCAAGATGTCCTGGTGCACTTGGAAAAAAAATATTGCGCTCTGTCTTTTGCAGCAATGTATCGTAATTATTCAGCCTGCTGCCATAATTAATAATAGAAACCAATGAATTAAGACACTAATAATCCCCAGATGTTCAAATGGAGAACAAAATACTTTCAGCTTGTCAGCATATATATATGTGGGCTATGCTATATATGTTAAAGCTATCTCTGAAGTTTTGAAATCGAGAAGCACTTTTATTTACATCATCTGTGAACCGATCTTCCTTCTTTGAGAACACTGCTTGAAACGAGGCGACTTGTTATTCATTTCCCCGCACATAACAAGACCATTGGTCTACTCAAAACTGATTGTAACCTTTTTTTCCACCCTCATTTGTTTTTTTTTCAGCAGCCGTAGTGCAACTGCACTCACTGGCCAGACGCAGGTATCTTACCCTAGAGACTGTACAGACCTCCTGCAGCCGAGACTCCTACACGCACAAGTGGGTGCTGCCAAGTAGCTGCTGCAATACAAGGTGCAACACAACCCCCAAATAGCACAGCGATACAAGTACATGCGAGCACCCATTGCTCACATGTCTGAACAGGAACACCCAGCAGTATTAGCCAGGTTGAAAGGGAAAAGAAAAAAATACCACGTAGGCTAACATGTTACTCCAAACCAGCATTTTCTCAGTGTTCAGGTGCTCACATTAGACATAACTCTGCCCTGGGGTAACCGTTTTATTCAGGGAAGTGAAGTACGCTGTTGTCTCACCCTGTGTGACCTCCTCTGCTTCCTCACCATCACATTTCATCCACTTATCCCTATTGAGGCCATCGGTAAAAGCGGCGGTCACTGCTGTTTAAAGCAGATGCTGCACAAGCATCTCCACACTTGATTTGAGGACATCAAGAGATGACGCACTGACCTCTTCCTTCAGCAGCTTCATGGAGCAGTTCGTCGCTGCATGGGAATGGCACCTGCCTGCTTCCCAGTCCAGTAGACTGGAAAGGTCTTCCTCTCCCCATGTCATCCCTGTGTTAGCTGTTACCAAGTCACCTCTCAATACTTTTATGGATAAACTACACAGATGGAGCTCTTTAAAACCATCATCGCTGTGGGGGCTGGTCTCGAGGCCGGCAATCATTGCTACGGATGTGATTTAATGATGCGGGGCCGTATTGTGGATTTATCAAAGTCCTGGGGAAAGGGGCCCTTACAGTTTGTGCTTTCTTCTTTTGTGCCAGCATTGAATAAATCTGTGTTAACCCCATTCCTAGAATAGATGAAATCCCTCTTTGTGCTAACTCAGCTAGTCTTTGTTTTTGGCATGCTTCTGACGTTCCCTTCACTCAGCTCCCCCTGTCTGAGAGAAACGCTGCCAGCCCTGGGGGAGCAGCTTCCTCCTTCTTCAGAAAGCAGCCACGTAAAGGAATGAAGTCGTAGTTTTTTACCTTGTGTATGATCTCCTTAGACAGCTCATGAGAGGGCCCTTAGAGGATGAGGTAACCTTATTATTATTGTAATTCTGAGTTGAAAAAAAGTTGGTGTCGGTTTAGAGATTAGTGAGGTTCCCTCCAATTAGGCTACATGCCTGATGGCAGAGGGGTAAATGTTGCATCCATCACATGTGGCACGGCACGAGTGGAGTAGAATGGGTGCCACTCTTCTGTGAGAAATTCCTCCCAACGGCTCAGCTGACGGCTCGCTCTCCCTCCCACCTGCCTCTCCTCGGGTTATTCATTAGTGCCAGTGCTAGAGGGGGTCAAAAATGGATGGTGAGAACCAGACCAAGGCTCCTCTCTGTCTTCTCCTCTCAAAAAAGTACACCTGAGGGTTGCAGTTTATTCTTTAACACCAGATTAAACAGAGATGGAAATACCATCCCAGCATGTGGACGTTTGCAGCAGCAGATGATTCTTTATAGGATCCAATAGTGTCTCCTTCAGAGCAAGCAGGCACGGATCTACAACACAAAGCAGTGAGTGGCTAGGAGGGCTGCTGACATGGGAAGTGTTTCTACGTTCAGTGCTGTCTTCTGGGGTGCAAGAGCCACATTACTGTCCCTACCGCACAGCCCATGCAGCAAGTACAGAAACACACATCTCTTTAGCAGCAAAACCAAACAGCAGCTGCTCCCAACCATTGCTGGTCCGACATGCAGCGACACAGCAACATTAGTCAACTTAGTTAAGTGGCGATTAAGGAAAAAAACTCCCTGAACTTGACCAAGTGTGGTGTCCTGCTGTTTCTGCTTTGTGTGCTACTATGCAATTTCTACATCAAAGCAGCCTCGCTAGTGCAGCACTCAGAGAGCAGCTTATTTCTGTGTTGATGTGGCTATATGACATTTCCAAATGCCATACATTTGCATATGAAGGTTCCACTTTTTCCCCTCCTCGAGTAAACAGTCTGCTGCAACTCCAAAGCAGTGCTTTCCCTCAGTTGGAGCTTTCTGAGAATCACCCTCCTTAAGAAGCTTAAAAAAAACCCCCTGTAACACCTCATTTTCATAAGTCAGCAACCTCAGCTATCAATAATGTCTATGGTCTTTTGATTTACAGCAGTACCTTTGATACCAAACCAAGTGCAGAGAGCAAAACTGCGAGACCTAAAGATTTCATCGGAAACAGCTACAGACAATCTGCAATATGAATCAATATTTGCAAATAGGCCTCAGACATATGATGGAAGCTTGTGGTCATCTCAAAAAAGGCTGTGGGTCACATTCATTACAGCTATGAAGATGGTATTGATTTTTGTCACTGGTCTTTCACTTGAAAACAAGAGCAGAAGCTTGTTGAAAGAGCTGACGGGGAGCTCCGAAAGTGCAAAACTAACACAAAACCACAACCTTATGTAACGCTGGGAAAGCCAAGTGGACATTATATATTCAGCTTTCTTGTCAAAGAAAGATAAGGCTGAAGCAGATGGTATGTGGGCAAAGTTTCAACCTGAATACGCTGCCTTCTAAAAATCAACAGTGCTAGGAAAACAGCCCAGTTTTGTGGCATGAGGTGGACGAATGTGTCACCTGCACATTAAAGAGCCACCTGATGTTGGGCCTCGAGATATGTGCTACGGAGGAGCTGGAAGAGCTTCCAGTTGGCAACGTCTGTATGAAAAAGCAAGAATCCCAACAACTCTCACGTACCATCTAGCGTGAGTACTATGAATTATGTATAATACACAGATCGATCCTTGTTCTTGTACACGTTGGCACTGGGATGCACAGCCAAGGGTGTGTACTGAAGCAAGCGATCTTTCGGCATCACCAGGAGGTGTGGGAGTGCCGATGGCACGCAGAGCCAATGGCAGAGTCACCAGACATCAGCTGTCTACCTCCCTCATAGCTCAATCCTGCTCCGCAGCTGCGAGCAGACCTCCTCCACATCACCACTACCCCGTGGGTAGGCAAATGGCAAGATAAGTACGAGCTGCTTCCTTAAGCCCCTGCTCCGCCTGCTGTCTGTGGACCACGACAGGCACTTCCCGACTGTGACAACAGGCACAAGAACCCTCGGAAGTCACCATCGCTGTGGTCTTAGCTTATGGAGTTTCACCCATCTGTGCCCCTGTGTTTCTAAAGGACTTTATTCTCCTCCCCCGTCAAGTGGTAGGTAGCATCAAATATGACAAATGGGATGAGGTGCCAGAAAGCTGATAAATACATTTGATACAGCCCTAAAAATAGTGAAGGATATTTGTAGCCTTCTGACACTTTTCAAAGAGTAGATGGATATGCATGACCTAAGTTTTAAGACGAGTGTCAAGAATATTGATGTGTGGAGAGAGCAAGATCATTTTGCTGGCACTGCCCCAGGGGACAGTGGCATGACTAATGATGTCTCCCGTCTCCCAGCCATGGGTGTACGGGGAGTGGGCTCAGGGAGGGCGACACCCAGCCAGAAAAATAGGATTGAGCTTGCCAGTGCACATCTGTCCACCTAGGATGTACCGTTTTCTCCATAAGGATGATGAAATGGGTGAGATGGGGTGCAAGTGGTCTCAGTGCCTGGTGGGACTCTGTGTGGTTGGCCGGCAATGTAGCTCACACCTGCGCAGGATGCAACCAGCTGCAATTGCTGTATGGCTCTGAAGGGCTATATGCGAATTAAACGGTCTAAGGACATCTTTCATTTTAAAAAAAGATAAAGTATGCATAAATTCTGCTGGAAGAAAATGCTAGATTGAGTAAGCGTTACAAACAACAATTTTGGTGCAGATTTGTTCTGAAGGAACTACTAAAACAGGGGGTTGCAGCGCCCTGAATTATGGCCCTGCAATTGCTGTCAGGCTAACTGGTGCTCTATACGTGATCAAGCCCTGCATGTTTCTGGGAGCACACCTGTAAATTTAACTTAGTATTTCCAATCCATCTCTGGAAATGTGGAAGTCAGATACAGGTTCTTCCTCTCCCACCCTATTCCTACAATAATGTAGAATCCAAAGGTCTCCAGTTCACACATGCGATCCCGGTGTCCTAAAGTTATTCCCTCTTTGTCTGGCAGCAATTTAGGTATTGATGCAAGCAGTGGCTCTTCCAATTTTTAACGACCACATGGATAAAACCTGCTTTTAAGCAATTCAACTGTGGATTAACAAAGCATGTTTCCACGTTTGCATGGAGATGCACTTATCATCTGTATCTACCTGATTTTACTCAGAGGAATACGCACATCTTATGTAACACAAAGCTGCATTTTCCATCATCCTCGCCCTGTCTCTTCAGCTATGTGAGTGGCTTTTACTGGCAGAAAGATCAGGCAGGTGATCAATGAAAAAAACCAGGAGCTCTGTTTTTGAGAAACTGCTGCAAGTAAGAGCGCACCATAATCCAATTACCTGGCTGTCCCCTAATTTCCAATAGGAACTCCAAATCTGGGTGGATTGTTTTCTGCAGAGATCAATGGATGGCAAGAAGCAGTATTTGAAAAGGTCTCTGACTTCTACATAGGCCTGCCAGCACGACCTTAGGAAAATTTACTTTTTTGGTTGCACACTTCAAACAAACCCCAAAAATTGCGACTGAAAGCAAGCATGAATGGTAAAACTGTCAGAGAGGTTTGATGGAAGGCACGGAGATGGAAAGGTTACCAAGGTACGTGACAGTGTGGACAAGTAGGTCAGGGATGTCACTTTGGCCAGAAGGTGTTTCCTTCAGTCCTTTTGACAACCTGAAGGTTTCACAGCCCTAGTTTTGCCCTGATTTTATATTCAGCTTTGATTACTAAAAGCGGTCTTTTTGCTTTCCCTTTTTTCTTTTTTTGGGCGCATGTGGGTAAGGTGCTGCCAAGCTGGAGTGTGACACCCATTTGGCTCCCTTCCCTCCTTTTTTTCCAAGGTAGCATCTGTGCTTGTGAAAACATGCTGCCTGAGAGAATTCATCCAGGAAACTGAAGAAAGAGCTGTAGAATTTGGGGGAAGCGTGTGTAAGAAAATAGGAGACTGAAATAGAAATATATAACTCCTATACATAGTATTTTTGAATGCTTCCCGAATCACATGCATGGTGAATCCCTTGTGCGTAACTTGGTCATTTTAGATGCCAGAACATGACCCTGAGTGGTCTGTGACTACTCAGAGATATAGCCGTTGTTGGCTGAAATCACAGTTTCAGCCACGGTTTTCACTGCTTTTGTTCAGGTTATTCAGAAAGGTAAATGCATTTTATTGGCATGTTGGAAAACTGTGATCACTCCTCTGTACAAAGCAAAGCACTTCACTTGCTGAGGGATGAATCCTGCTCGGTTTGCCTCTATTTTTGCTCACCTGTCTCCCCTGAGTCCTGCATTGTAAAACTGTGATGGTAATGGGTCCACACAGTCTACAAGTTTGCTTTCTGTATCTGCCTGGTTCTGTTGTTAAAATCTTTTGTGGCTGCTCAGAGGATCAGTTTTCAGCAGACTATGTTAGAAAAGCCTACTTGATAATCAGAAGTTCACTGTGTTTCATTTCCCATGCCAGAAGCTGGAAAGATATCCTTTACTATTCCCAATTTTAGGTGTAGGAAGACTGGTAAAACAATGTAAAATGTGACTGCAGCAAAACCTGTTATGCTCTTTTACCCAATTTTCCAAAGATACACTTTTTTCCCCATCTGTTGTGAAACTCTGCAACTGCAGGACAAAGCCAGAACCTTTGCATGTTCTTGGTTTTGCAACAAAAAAGTCTAATCTCACCATACTAATTTAAGCCTTTTGTCTGTTACTCAGGTGCCAAAGGTCTATCAGGCAATAACTGCTCACTGAGATGCAGAGAGGAGATCACCCAATGCTGCAGAGCATACTTTGTGCCTATCAGTAGCCTCAGGATCTGAAAGACACCCCTCCAGGACGGACATTGCTCTGAAGACACCGTTCCCTTTCCTTGTCTGGTAACTGCAAACTCTCCCAGAAGCACAATGACCTTCAAGTGACTTCTCCATGGATCCATCTCAGACTCTGCTTGCCAAAAGAAGCTAACTGCAGATGGACTCTTGTCGCCTTGTCATGTCCATAGAATCATCAAGGTTGGAAATGACCTTCAAGATCATCAAGTCCGATCGTCTACTAAACATTATCATAACCATTAAACCATGTCCTGAAGCGCCCAATCTACACATTTTTTGAACACCTCCAGGGATGGTGATTCCACCACCTCCCTGGGCAGCCTGTTCCAAGGCCTCACCTCTCCTTCAGTAAAGAACGTTTTCCCTAATATCCAGCCTAAACCTCCCCTGGCGCAACTTAAGCTCATCTCACACCGAACTCTTCTCTTCAAATCCCCTGGCTCCTTCTGCCTCAACATGTGGATGTATTTTGGCATGACAGGACACAATGTGAGTGCAGAGCTTGCCCTGCTATTTTTTTTCCATAAAGAGCAGAACAGCTTCTCTACACCACAGAGGTCCTGAAATTCATCACTGGTCACACAGCCCATTTTGAAGCACAGCCAGAAAAGTCCATTAAGAACATCTTTTTTATAAACGATTACCTGCATTTACTATTTTCATTCGCCCATACCCATTATTACTGTCTTATGGAAGTGCCACAGAAGTGAGCTGTACAGATGGCATTTGTGTAAATAAAGGATCTGGTATTTTATCTCAGCACTCACTCCTAAGGCTGATATTCAAAGTGGGAGAAGCTGAATGGGAAGAAAGGGCAATTTCAGGAAATGGAAAATTTACTAAGAATAAAAATGAAGGAAAACGAGCCGTACAGAGAAATTACGAAGCCATTAAACTCAATGGCCATTCTCCCACTAGTTTCAGCGACGCCAGAGTTTTACCTACTGCCTCTTTAAATCTCATTCACTCTTGTAACAGTATTTTAAACCAAACAGCTGACATCCTTCTGCCCAGCCAAGGTCCTTTAAATCACTGAAATGCGGGATGGAGAAAAATCCGCAGTGCCAGATGTGTCTAAAAACAGGCACAGCTCTTGGTGAGGCAATCTGCAGAGGAAAATGTTTAGCATATATCATGCCTGATCAAACACTAATAGTTTATCAGTTTTGATGTTATAGACTAGTAACAAGCCTTTCCATGGCTACTTCATTTGCAAAGCCCAGAGACAGGCTAGACTTTTGCTACTTGATTTTAGAACAATGTTTTCTATTTAATCCTTTCCCGTCCTAGCTAGATTGAAGCACGCTTCCATTACTAAATGAAATTGTAAATGAAATACCCCAGGGAGGGGGTATTTCTGAAGTACACCTGACACAGTTTTAAATCATATAATAGAAGAGGGAGATTAAAACCATAGGGAGAGGT
>WEIS01046229.1:21648-31801 GCA_013389965.1 Todus mexicanus
CCATAGGGAGAGGTTTAATTTTCTTTTTTTCCTCCTGAAAAATATTTTCCCATTATGTAATGCTGTCTAAAATGGCTAGGACTGGTGATAGTAGCAGTAGGAAAAGACGTGCATTTTGCATTCTGAAATGCACTGCCACTGTTTCTGTAATAGCACATTGCGTTTACAGCTGTTCTGTTTCCAGAAAGAGAGTTTCACACTAACTTAATGTTCATGAGTACATGGGAAAATGACAGCCCAAGTGTGTAAAAAGTCACCTTGCTAAGCAGGTAACTGCTGCGTTTCAAACCTGAGTTATTAAGAGCACTTTCGCTTGCTTGGTGGTACAGATGTGCACCTCAAACTGCTGAGGCTGGGCTTCTCCCGAATGCAGAGAAACACTTCTACAGACAAAGTATTGGAGACCGTATAGTGGGTATTCAAAATACTGCATCTCCCATAGCATTTCCTACTTCCTAGAAACCATTTCTGGTTTTTTTCCTTAAGTAGCAAATTTCTGTCACTAGTGGTTTAAACGTCTCGTATGCTAAATGTTAAGAAATACAAAAAGAATAGCGATGTTGCATTGCTCAAACAATCAGTGCAAGATGAGAGTTTTAGCAGATGGATTCAATGAAAAGAAGTGGAACTGTCAGCGAAACGAAACTGATGTGGCAAGATATTTGCCTGTCTTTATTCAAATCTATTAAAGTAGGCAAAATTGCTACTACTCCCTGTAGTCTAGTTCTGAAGGTCTATAATAAATAAATACATTAGTTCGTTCTTTACTCCCCCAACCAAATTTCTTTTCATTCTACCAGGTGCATTTACAGTTCCTGAGTCTAGGTGAAAGCCTTTGTTGTCTTAAGGCTCTGGTTACCATTTCATGTGTCTAACTGATCAAATTATCTTGTGTTTGTGTTGTAATTTGACATGATCGTACTCCTTCTAGAAAAGATGATGTTTCAGTCAGTTCTAAATTGCAACCTTCCCTACCTACTACACAACTTATTTATTACAATTGTCACGCTTTCATCTCACGGTATTTTGATATCTAACGTTTCATAAAGAATGCCAAAACATCCCATGAAACAAAATTCTGAAGAAATTCAGTTCTATGAATATTTCAAATTTTTTTATTTTATTCTTTTACATTTCAGACTAGATCAAATGCAAATATTTAAATGTTGATGTTTTCTGAAAACAGATATTCTAGCATCTCATTATAACTTTAACTCTCAAATCCTTAGGAGGGCTCTGTAATTCCTAACAGCTGATTTACAGAAACTAGGCCTAAAATAGAGCTGCTAGGCATAAAAATACACTGTGGTACTCCTTAACATCCATTAACTAATTCAAACTAGTGTCATGGATGGCAAACAGCTGCTGTGCACCATCTTGAAGAGCATCCTTCAAGGACAACTCTTGAGCTAATCAAAGCGCCTGGAGCCCAGAGGAAGGGTGGAACCAAGGGCGAGTGAAAGTCCTCCCCAAATCCAGACAACAGGATTAATTTTCCCAGTCTATTTCTTGGGGGGAATTGACAGTTTTTATCTCAAATACTTTATTTTTTTTTCTCGTAGGGGAGTCAGGGGGATCGAGTAGGGAAACAAGATGCTATCAAGAGGGAAATGGCTTCGACAAGATGTCAAAAGGCCAAAGACAGTTGGTATCTACCATCTTCCTGGCATGTGGATGAAGTGCTAGGAGTTGCTGAACCAGCCATCGCAGCAGAGCATCAGGAGAGTCCCTTGTGCCACTACCCTGTGCCACAGTAAGTCTCAGACTGTACTTACATGCTTTTTGTTGGTCTTACAGAAGAACTAGGCTGCGTGTTATTTCTAGACTCTAAAGGGAGAAGCATCTAAGCTTCCCAATGAATTGTGATCTGAAGTGGGTTTGGAGCTGTCTGCAGTTAATTTAAGCACAGATCTGTGAAAGCCGCTTCGTGACCAGATTCTTTCTGCATTGTTAGATGGAGTTGATACAGAGCCCTGTTACTTAATGCTGGTGCATCTCAAAGGAGGGACCTTGGAGTGGGGGATACCTCATCTAAGAAGCGGCAAAGATACAGTATTAACTCAGTGCCACAGTATGATTTAGTTAGACATAAAATGACCTTTTTTTGGTAACAGCAAATCCTTTCCCAGAGCTGGCACGCTTTGTGGGGCCAAGTTTTATAATGCATGTTCCACATGTTCAAGGCAGTTGAATAGTGGTTGTAGATCATGTTGCTGGATTTTAGTTTCCATAAACCTCTGAAAACAAAGGCTAGGAAAAACAAATTCTGGAAGTGGCTTTATGTAGAGCGTAACAACTAGCATGACGGAAAACCATGAAAGGGTATCTCTGAGGGTCCCTTCCTGCATCCATTTCTTCTGGGTATCCCTTACCATTAGAGGTCCTATTTAGAAAGAAGGTATCCGGGTAAAGACAACTTGAGAAATCAAGTACAATTCAAGTTGTGCTGAGTTTTAGGGATCACATTCTTATGTGTAAGCAGGGAAGTACCTTTTGTTTCTAAAAGCTCTACCTCCTTTTGAGCTTACTCATTCTTCTGATCAAAACACAGATACTGAGCAGAGGACAAAGAGATCAGCTGAAAGGCTCAGATTTGCTCAGGAGGATGGGTTTCTGTGCTCCACATAAGACAAAACATATGTAAATGATACATTGTGTTTATAGACTGGGACACAAACAGAAGAATCTGTAGAAATGCCTACATGAACTCAGGTCTGCTCATGTCTATTGAACATACGTTTTCTGTTTTTATCCATAACCTTTAGCAGAACAAAATGTTACAGAAGACTGTTTCATGATAGTATAAGAGAAAAACAACCAGTAAGGTACACAGTCTTGGGGAAGCAGAAGAAGTGGGAGGCAGTGTTTGGAGCAAGCTTTATGAATATTGCACAGCTCTGATGGAAACCCCAGATGGAAAAAATATATTTGCATTACAAACTGCACCCTCACCCCAAATCCTGATAAAGCTTTACACCTGAATCCATTTCCAAGGCTTAAATACTACAGGGATGTTGACAATAGTAAAATAGGCTGGCTTGATTTTATATATTTTAGGCTGCCCATGCCAATATCAGTGTTACAAGCTGGTACTTGCTTTTCCTGTTTATTTCCTACAGATCAAATTCTTAGCCTGGACATAAAGAATTTCCAGGCTACCGAGTTTCTGCGCAAACCGAATAGCTTGCTTTACAATGTTCATGCACAGCACTGCTGAATTTGTTTATTATGGGAAGAAAACACAAATGAACTCTGCAACTTTGGATTCACTAGTGACTAAATTAAGGAATAAGCTTTAACGGCACAAATGGAAATGCTCTTTTTCCTTGAGCTACATCAGTCTAGGTAAAGAGACATCTAGCAGTTCACCTGAGACCTAATTTAAGTTTTAACGATAACAATTACAGGTTCCATGAGCATGACACTGGGAAATCATAAGTAATAAAAAGGCACGATTTCTCTAATTATAAAACCACAAACCCCCAGAAATCCAAAAAAACAAGGCACATTTCACCAATCTTAGTACTTGTGATTCAAAGTTAAAGGAGAACTCTCATAAAAAGTGAGGCGTTCTCTTGAGGCTAGCAGATTAAGCGAGCAATATTTCTCTCTCCCTATTGCTTGTTCTTAAAATCTCCATAAGCCTGTTTTGACTTCGCATGCTCCTCAGGAAAAGACTGTTACAAGTAATTGCTGTTAAATCACACGGTGCAGTGCTCGGGAGTGCTGCAGCTTCCTTCCTGGCATGGGACTTATTCGTGAGGCTATTGTGTGACCTTTCCAACAGCGTGTCTGTCTCCTATTCCAGAAAAATTACGTAGATTTCAGGAAGATGGAGCCAAGCAGGATCTAAAGATAAATTTGAGAGTGTTCTGTAGAACACTACAGCCTATGCTGCAGCGCCCACTGCTAGAAAATGGCATTAACGCCCCACTTTTTCATATTTTAGATATAAAGCATCCAGTCCTCCGATGACACAAAAAAATGCTGAAGAAGGACTTTCCGCACTCCAACTTTTGAAAACCAGGAGTTAAACTACAAAAAGAAGCAGCTGCAATTTTTCATTTAAAAAAGCAGCGAGGAGAAGTGAAGGTCTGGGGGCCAAGTGAGTAGTTGGGACTGACGCTGCTGGCTACTCAGACTTTAGTTCAGAAGTAGCTGACAGTAAGATTTACTAACCTACCGGCTGCCCTCTGTCTCTGCTTTTTAAAGTTTCTTCTGGATATCAACAAGAGTGAAAGAGGTGCAAGGCAGCACGGATGATCATCGTGCTATCAGAATATGGTGATCTCTCTCTCACCTTTGAAAATCACTCGGAAGAAACCCAGAGTAGGAATAGTTTTCTTCCTGGTGTTTTATAGTGCTCCATAAATTAAACTAAACTACACACATTCATAATTCCTGAGTAAACACTATATTACTCTCCATGATGGTAAATTTGAGCTTGGTTTTGGAAGCCGCTAGGCTCCACACAATGAACATTTTTCTGTAGAAAAATTTTCTGTCAGGAGCACCTGGTTTAGGCAGACAAAGCAAGACAAAAATACTCCTTCTCCACCTGACTCTACTAGGAAATTATTTTGTATGCAGAGACCAACTCTGTTCTTACATCATCTTAGGTTTATGTGCTCTAGACTTCAGCTATTTGTAGGCATCTATGTTTGTGAACAATCATACATCTTCAAGGACATTCCCTGAGAGGGAAATGTTCTCACTGCTTTCCTCAAAAAACCTTAAAGTGTGCAGCCTGAAATACAAACTATACTGGGGTTTTGTCTTTGTTTTGTAGACCTTATCTGCCACCTTTTGTGGACTTCCGCTGTGCATAAAGTTCCTGTGTATTTTCATAAAACCTTGCACCTGTAAAGGCAACTAACAATTGCAGCAACATGTAAAAGCTTCACATTTTTAAAGAAATATATCAATCAATTGTATTATTCTTGCACTTCCGAAGGCCAGGAGTGTGTGTGCCTACGTGTGCGAGAGCAGGTGGAGGCCTCAGCTAGACAGCATTCAGGCTGCCACACAGCTGCCAAAATATTAAAATGTAGGGGGCTTTCAATTTTTAAGTGACTTGATGGAAAAGCAGGAATGCCTCCTAAATAATCCATTTGTTTAGCGTGAAAACCTCTGACTTGGAGACCGCGGAATTGAAAGCCAAGCCAATCTGCATATGCGAGGATGCAATTTCCCCAGCGTTTCTTCAAAGCTGCAGATGAGAAATGGTTTCTCTCTAGCTGTGATGGATGTGTGGTGCTCAGTTCTATGTCTCAGTTGCTAATCCCATTAAGAAGAAAGGAAAGTCTGGTTGACAAAAGCAGAGTTAAACTGCATGTTAGTTTATATCCCATAGATAAGCTTGGGGCCTTTATTATTCTTCACCAGTTTAGGAAATTGTTGACATGGTAGTAGACACAAAATTTAATTTAAAGGGACGATGTCAAGTAGTTTCCACTCAAAACTCAACCTACTTTGAAAATGTTATAATCTGGACAAGGCATCTAGTCTGAAGTTCTCATATTTTATTCCTGGAGGGAAAAAACAGCCCAACTCACTGCCTGTAGAAATCCAGCGCTGCAGTTCTGATTCCTGGCCACTCTCCAGGTCTGTTACAGACAATGAAGACGACTGTGACTGAATTTGGCGGACTCTGCATGGAGCCTGTGAAGAAGCTCAGTGCTTCTCACACGTGCTGGGTCAGTGCACTGCTGCCAGTTCTCCACATTTGCTGTGATAGGCATGCCTTGTTCTCCCATTCAAAGGGATTAGCAGTTAACAATGCAGGGTTTTGGTAAAGTTTTAGGATAGTTTTCTTTTCTCGAACATAAATATTGCATTTATTATTTATCCTATTTATTCTGGAGTCCAAGACTCTTGGACTTTTAAAGAGACTTTCTTAAGAGGTCAAGGCTCTTCTTTATCCTTGCAGTGGGGAACCTGTGATAGCTCCCATGGCCTTCATCCCACAGCCCTGGCCCAGCCAAGGGAAGATGGTATCTTGACACAGATGGATTTTGCCCTTTTTGGTGGAGCGTTCAGTTCGCTTGGGCAACACAGCCATCTGCCGGATTATTTGCCCGAGCACCTCTGGTAGTGCCAAGAAGGCCCTGGTGCCAGAAAGCAGGCTGATAAAGTTCCAAGACCGTCACGTAGATTTGAAATCCCATGGGAAACCAGGGAGGAGAGCAGGGAACAGAGCAGCCACGTGCAGACGCACGACATTTTGTGCTCATTAGTGTTTCCCAGGCACAGCAACAGCATCAGCAAGAGGGGCCACAGCACTGCCTGCAAGAGAGTTCTCAGACTAGCCAAGACCGCAGAAGACATAACATAACCTGAGGCTGCTGCCAAAGGAGAGTTTATCACCATCGAGGAACCCAAAAATACAGCTCAAACTGACCATTTGCAGATGCACATTTTCCACCAAAGGAGACTACTGGGGCTGAAAATACCTTCCCCCTTCCATCAGTTTCGCTGCGCTGCTGGCGTTTGGCTGCTGAGACTTGATCTAATCAATGCTCATATAGGAAGGTTTGTCTGGCCTGGAAGATGATATTATTGAATAGGTCTATCAAATTTGTCAGTGTCTTCGCTGACAATTTTCATGAATATATAACATTGAAATATGGCTCATCCATACTGACTTATTCTTTATAGTGCTCAAAATGGCTTGAAAAAAATCTCTGTAATTTGATAATGAGAAAGGATAAGATCAGTTAGGGGGATAATTGCTAATATCCAGATCTTAAGAAGGGAATGTAAATACTGAACAATAAAAATAAATAGGCAAATGAATAAATAAGATGAAAACTCCTTGATTGCCTAGGGTCTGAATGCTAAAATGCCACCGAAACAGCCAACTTACTTATGCAGATAATGGGGAAATTCAAGAAAACATCAATCACAGGACTTTCAGCTCAAGAACTATATTCCAGAACATACATTACCCTTAAAACGTTTAAAAATGCTCTTTCATGGAAATTGCAAACAAAAAAAGTATTTTTATTGGATTTGATGGAAAAATCCCACCCATTCATTTATTGACTATAACCAAATCTTAGTTCACACACTTGACCAACGTCAACAATCTGCCATTTGTGGAAAAGACTGAAAATTGGATAAATACTTTGGGGTTTCAGAAAAATGAGAGGCCAGAATTGCACAAAACCAGACAGAAACACACACGTGTACAGATGTGCTGCTATGCATTGCACACTGGTGAACCTGGAGATGCGGATACTGTCAGAGAAGGGCCATCTATGGCTCGCTCTCCCCATGTCTGCTTTGCTGCAAAAGGAGACACTGCTTTTTGGGTGTCTCTGACATTAGCCAGGCATTTACAACACTAGAGTAAATCTTGCCTGTGTGAAGTAAGAGCCCTTAGAAACCCAAGGCGATGCAAACTTAACGCAAGGATTTACACTCCAAAGGAATGAGTACTCTCGGCTTTGCAAACGGAAAGATTTGTGTGTTCTTCCTAAGAACCAAAGGGCTTGAAAGAATGAGAGGGAGCAAAGACACTGATTGAGCAGACGGTTTGAATAGTTCAATATGAAAAAAAACCCGAAACAGCTGGGTGTTGAGACTTGTGGTTGTTTGCAAAGCTGCCGCCTTCCTGGGACCCCACGTTGAGTGTGCGGGGGTGTTTATGGAAAAACCCGCATCAGTCAGCTACCACAATTCCTGCAAAGAGCATTTGGCACTGCTACATTAGCATAATTGACAACATCAATTATGCCCACTGCTATTTTCTCCGCTGGGAAAGTCAGTCCATACGAGTCAATGTTTTTAAACGCGTGTAGCCCTCGTGGTCTCAGCGATTTTTAGTGCTGTTAAATGGTAGAGAACAAAGGTATTCTCTGGAAAGGAGCAGGCTCAGAGAAATTGCTTCAAAGGCACGACGGCTGAGGAACTGCTGCTTTTCCACACAAGGCTCCCCATGGTCAGGGCAGCATTTCCCTTTTAAGGGGATACGAAGGCGGGGCAAAAAAGTAGAGCACACCACATTCCTATAACATCCATCATCAAATGTTTCTGCACTTGAAAGAACATGTGGATGGCATGGAGCTTCCTGCCTGGTAAATGCTGAAGCCTGAACATTTGCCGAGCCTCAGTTTTAGACTGATGTCTTCCTTTCCACCAGCTATTTCCAAAAGGCTGCACTGGCTACAGCTCAGCTTTTTGACAAAGCAGTCCCTTTCTCCTAAGGTGTCCCAGCACGGTCATGCCACAAATGTTTTTGGACACTGGAGACATGTAGACTGCCCTGCATGAACTTGCAACTTTCACCCTATATGCTGACACTATATGAAATATTTAAGCAAGAATAATAGTTAGAAGCACAAAAAGAAGACAGCAGCTATTGCAAGTGACTGTGGGTCAGGCTAAATAAATGGACAGTACCTGATAGGACCCACCCAGGGGATACAGTAGTTGTCCTTGAGAAGCCCATCGAGGCCTGAGCTGTACCAGAAGCTGTGAGGAGTTGCTTGTTAAGGTGCAACGATAGTGTCTTTCTGTGCCAAAGAGGTACCTACTGGACCTTACTGCTGATTCAGGATGTCTCCATTCCTCCCATGGCTCTAGGGGAGTGAGGTGCCTTGTCTCCTCTCCACAGACCCCTGTCACCTCTCGCTGGACCATCTGTTCACACACTTCTTCTGACCTCAGCAGCCAGAGACCACCTCCACTGCAGACCCACTCCACTGTGCTGTAGTTCTTCCCTCCTCCCTGCCCAGTAACCCAGTTTCCTCCTGTGTTCCCTGCTCAACTCCCAACCTCTGACAATATTTTGCTGCAATCAATTTTCTTCTACCCACTATCTCTCTTCTCAAGCGTGGGCTGAAATATCATCTCTCTCCAAAGTGAGAGCTGTTCTCTTCCTCCTGCCCACTTGAGCTGAAGGTGCCTTCTGTGCATCTCTTCCTCCGTGACCCGTGACTTTGGCTTTCTCTTGTCATTGCTGTGATCTCTTCCTCCTCCTCCTCCCTAATCCTCAACCTGCCTTTCCTCCCTTCTTGTTACAAGTCAGTTGCTACATGCGTGAATGCGCTATCTTCTCTCGAGGTGATGTGAGTCACTGCCATCCTAAAGCTAAACCACCAGACAAGAGCAGAGTAGGACAGGTTGCACGACATTTAAAAGGGGCGGGAGGCCTCCGTCTTGACTTGGGGATGCCAGCGCTCTCCTCGGTTCTCCAGTAAGAAAGATAAAGGATTTAGCACAACGTTACCTGCCCTTATTTCAAACTTAAATCATTTTGGCCTATTTCGCTGTATCTCCTGGTCATCACTGGATACTACCTCAGCCCTTTCAGCTTTTTAAGAAAACTGGCTGCTGCCTCCCAGAAAAAAGCTGAAAGCAACCAAGGGTTTTGGGGAAAGGGACTGAAGATTTTTCTCTCTTTGTATGACTCTGTCTTCACTCATGTGAGTAGGTAGAAAACACCTGGACCATGGCTCATCTTTAATCTTTCCGAAATTTATCGCAGCATTTACTTTCCATAGAAATGTTAGCCTCTCTGCTTCGTGCTGCAGCCACCCCCGACACCTAGCACTCCTCTGCCTCACCAAGACATCATTTATTCACAGCTCCATGTTTTAATCATCACCCACCATTTTTAAGCAGGAACAGAACAATCACTTCCAGTGGCTGGGTACCCTATTAACACAGGGACGTCATGCACAAAGGGCGCTCACATGAGATGACCAGCTAAATTAACTACTGTCAGAGGACATCACCAGTAAGAAATATTAAATCCTGTGAAACCATCAGCTGGATTTCACCTAAGCCAAAGCGGCAAGCTGCTCAGGTAAACCCAGCGATCTGCACCTACTACCTCTTTCAAACTGCAAAAACATCACAAACGTAAGCAATGAATGCACCACCTGACCCATTTTCACAACGCCTTCCCAAAGGCTGGAATTCTCACTGCGAGCTGCGAATATTTGCATGCACGTGCGTGCACGCGCACACATTCCGTTTCTGAATCAATCCTCCCAGGCAAAGGGTGTAAAAAATGTCTCCCAAACCTCACTAGTATTTACATGTTTTTAATTTCAAATGCCATATACGACTATTCAGCCATTATATTTTATTGTAGCTTCTAAATAAATTAAAACCATTTATCACTTAAAAAACCCCAACAAACAAC
>WEIS01046237.1:627-11807 GCA_013389965.1 Todus mexicanus
GGCAGGGTTAGTTCTTCTCTTCTTGTCCTTACTCTTCCATTATTATTCCCTGATAAAATACTCTGTTTCTTTTAGTTACTGCCTTTTATCCCACAACTTTTCGGATTCTCCCACTCTTCTGAAATTGCTGTAACTCCAGCTCTTCGGTTTGCCTCCTGCTCTTGGCATATAAACTTGACCTTCTCTCTCCTTGGTAGACTTATAAGTGCCATTGGTCCTGAGCTATTTGAAGGACTTTGTTGTTAATGCCTGTATTAACTAAAGGCAAGAAGGACAAAATTAATTTATGTGAAGAGTTCCCTGCTAGGGTAATTAGTATCATAAGGAAGATGTGTATGGACCTAGCCAGTGGGAACGTAACACTGGTGGCAATGTATGCAGCTTAAAACGTGTCTCATCTGTGTCTGCGCATTTTTGCTTGTCTAACTGAAATGCCTCAACGCTTGTGTTCGGTCTCCACACAGAGCATACCACACACTTTGCAACACGCAGCTTAATCTTAATGCTATTTTTGGACCATACTTACAAGATGCCTGTTAAGTCATATAGCTGAAAACACAAGGATGCAAGGTGCTGAATCACAGACACCTAGCTTATCTCCCATTTCCATTTTCTCTTTTTCTTTCTGCCCAGCACGTAGTATTTTCCAGGTCTTGGTTAGCACTCAGTTGGTACAAGGAGTGCTAGTTAGACCCTTACGAGAAGAGACCTGTGGTTCTTTATTTCTTTCATGCTCAGTGTGAAGGAGGTGGTGTCCCTTCTGTATTGAACCCTGCCTTGTTTCCTCTCAGTGTTACCTTTGCATTTCTTAAAACCTAGGAATGTGAGGCAGCTCACTCTGCGCTAAGAGTTTCTTGAACACATGCTATTGAAAGTAGTTAACCTGTGTTTATTCTGGGTTGTCCATTTCCTGAGGGCAGTGTTAATTTGTAATCAGTTACTTTAGATGTCTCTTAGTCATTCTGTATTTTCTGTTTGTTTAACACTAATTGTCTTGGCAAAACTTTACAAACAAAATAGGAGCCTGCTCACTCTGAAAATGCTGCTTGTAAAACAGAACTTCAGGGGAAGCACTGAAAAGTGTGGGCAGAGGGTGGATCTCAGGGTAGTCTGAGGACATAGTGACTACAGTCTACTGAAACTATTCCATCATTGTAGAAATACTCGCACTTAACCATAGCAGTGTCCTGTTCTGAGCTTATTACGTTTATTGGTTTATTTCCACTCAATTTGTCAGTAAGAGAGACAAGGTTTTGGCATCTGAAGGGAGATGGGCTGGCTTTGCTTTTAACACGTAGCATAGATGTGCCATGTTAAATCTTAATCCACTTTTAAATGATATTCAGAAAGATGGTGAAATATGGTGTTTTGACAGCGGAGTTTCAAAGCCTTCTTTAGTGCTTAGATTTCTCAGTTTGACCAAGTCAAACTACAGTTACTTCTGGAGGATAACTTATGAATGTTAACTGAACAGTGTGAAAATAAGATGGTAAATCTGATTTGCGAGATCCTCCATAGTGCAGTGGATGGTTTGAAGAAACAAATATTAGATGACCTCCACCACTTTTAGTAATGAATGAATACTGAGATTTGAAGGTGAGCTGGAAAGAGCAGGGAGTAGCTGGAAGTAAGTGGTTTCTCAGGCTGCGCTTGGCGGATCAAGTAAAATTTTTTCAGAACACTTTTAAAACAGAAAGTAATTCACTGATACCACAATTTTAATATTTGTTTGATGTGACCATTTTTTGTGGTGCCATGTGAGCAGAATGAAAGCAACCCTTCAAGAAAGATTGTAGCTGATTAGAGAAACTTTGTACAGATGATTTAACTTTTCTCTCTCCTCAATTCTGTTTCTTCTAAAAGACCTCCTGGAATTTCTCTTGTAGCTCAACTGTCTCAGTAACTTCACAGCTCTGATTAACCACTTGGAAGCTGTAGTGGCATATGCCTTTTGCTGACACCAAATGACTTTAGTTAAATATGCAGTCAGCTACTTTGCTAATGCCCCTTTAGTCAGATCCTCTTTTTGCTGTGTCTTGCTGCATAAATAGGCGTTTCCCCATCATGTAGCACCACCCCCATCAATTTGTCCTACTCCTGAAATTGTAGACCTCTGTAGCTAAACCATACTTGGTTCTTGATATCTATAATTTTGCTTTCCCTGTGAACTGCAGTACTTTGTGGTAAAAGTCTGGGAAAAAAAATTGATTACAAAAAGTCCAAAGTGCTTACAGACAGAGCTTGATGGTTCCTGCGCACAGAAGGGTAGACCTGACTTTTTTTGTAAAAGGGGTCAAAACTGGCATAATTGAACGCTACACAGGCTCTTGATTTGTGAATTATTACTTGCTGCAATCTGAAGAATTGAAAAGACATTTTAGATGAACATTTTACTTTAAAGTGTAGATAAAAACATTTGAGCTTCATCTGTTTTCCAAGTGATGGTGTTGATCAAGGAGTACCTTAAACAAGGCAAGGTTACCCATAGTATTGCAAGCACTGGTTGAAGGAGCACTGTGTTAGTTGTCAAAGAGATCCTTCCAGATTGTTTGTGGAAATCTAAAACCCATGCTGAAACAGCCTATGTCTGAACCATGTTGAACCTGATCAGTGAAGTCAATGAACCATGAGCGACTCCAGTCCCTGACCTCCAGCAGCATTGGAAATAAACGTATGTTGTGTAATGGGTAATTGAACATTGTTTTCCTCCTTTTCCCCCCAGATAATTTCAGACCTTGAATCTTGGAATGACGAGCTCTCTCAGCAGATGAATGACTTCGACACTGAAGATCTTACAATAGCAGAACAAAGGCTCCAGCATCATGCAGACAAAGCCCTGACCATGAATAACTTGACCTTTGATGTCA
Organism: Todus mexicanus; assembly: GCA_013389965.1. Lineage (NCBI taxonomy): Eukaryota > Metazoa > Chordata > Aves > Coraciiformes > Todidae > Todus > Todus mexicanus. The sequence goes on from WEIS01046237.1 coordinate 3,495, forward strand.
TCCACCAAGGGCAGGATCTGCTGCAGTACGTCAATGAAGTGCAAGCATCTGGTAAGATGGCTCCTTTGTGCTATTCTGGCCAGTGGCTTTATACAAATTATTTAGTTGTCTTTTCATGGAATATGTGAAAATGGCATGTAATTTTTGTCTAAGAATTGGCAACACCTGAGGATGTTTAGGTTTTAAAGAAACGTTTTTCACTCAAAGTCAGTAAAATTAGGGCAAATAGCAGGGAGTTTATTTTATAGTTAATCGAAGAAATGCAGTCAAGCCATAATTTTCAGCTTTCAGGTCACAAACCTTTCTTTTCTTGTTTTGTCTGCCCCTTCATTTGATGTTCGTGACTGTATGCAGTCACCTAAGGCATATATCAGACTTTTTTTTAATTTAAAAAGTTAACACTTTATTTTGAAAGAGTGCAAAAACCTATGTCAATTTAAGCAAGTACTCCCTGGATTAAGTATAACTTTGAGAAGGAACTGGAAAAGTAAGTGTAAAACAGTGGAAATGGGCTATTTCTCATTGCAAGACTTGTCATTTATAAATGACTGTTTGATTACAGGTGTTGAGCTGCTTTGTGACAGAGATGTAGACATGGCAACTCGCGTGCAGGACCTGCTGGAGTTCCTCCATGAAAAGCAGCAGGAGCTGGACGTGGCCGCTGAGCAGCACCGCAAGCACCTGGAGCAGTGTGTGCAGCTGCGGCACCTGCAGGCTGAGGTCAAGCAGGTATGTGTGGGCTGAGCCCCCTGCAGGACAGGTAAGAGGTCTGTGCCCATAAACAGATGTGGGAAATTACTTTCTGCTGTGTAAAGTCTTGTGTTTGGATCAGGGAGGGACTTGAGGGAATTGAGCACCTAAGAAACTTCATCCTCTGTTAACATTGTGTTTTTAACCTGCATTGACATTAAGTGTTTCAACGTGGATGCAAATGAAGTTTATGAAGTCTAAAGCAATTTCAGCTAATGTTAAGCCCATACTTTTATCATCTGTGTGGTGATTAATAAAAATATTCAGTGATAGTCCCTGAACACTTACCTAATACTTTTTAGTGTATTATTTGAAACATTTACAAATAGTGATATCAGCATAGTTTGCCATCTGGGAGGAAAATAAAGTTTTGCTTCTCCTGGCAAAAAAGTGGCAAGTTTTGAGGTCCTTATCTGATAAACACTTAAACCTTTGGTGAATATGGGCTGCTATGGGCAAAACTACTGAAGTAAGTGAAAGTTTAAAAAACAAAACAGACAAAACACTAGAAAGGTAAAATCTTTTTGATCTTGCTCCCACATAGTAGCATCATAGAAGTCTACTACAGTCCATTTTATTAGTGTGTCCCATAATGGCTCCCAATGCAACGTATGCTTTTCCTGTTTGTCATGAATTCATCTGTCTCATGAGACTGTGAATGAGAATTCCCAAATTGCAAACTAGTATGAAGGGGGTCCAGTTAGCCTATGAGAGGTCAGTAGAAGGTTCCGAAAGTATTGCCAGGCAGCAGTTGGTTACTCAATAGTAGCAGACCCAAAGTTTCTGTGTGTTCTTGAGTTAAACGAATCAAGGAGTTGTTCGTGTCTGCTCTCAGTGCAGTCTAGGCAGTAATCAAACACATGACCAGTTCAAGTCATTGCCTACTCTACTGAACTATCCTATATCCATCTTAGCATTCATTCACCTTCGTAAATTACACAGATACCACTCCTTTCATGTGAGTAGTCATTGAGATGAAGTTACTGCAGATCAGGATAGTGTTGTGAGGATGAACAAAAAGAGCGTGTATTTGCAAAGGTAAGAGAAAATAAAATGAAAGAGTGTGTATGCCAGCTGAGACAGTCTCATCCCTTTGTAGTACATCACTGGATTAGGATGGGATGGGTTAGTAAGAAAAAGAAATTATTAATTCCTTTGATACTGAAATAAGTCAGTTACAGAACAGAATATAGCACTTGAGTAGTATTTCAAAGCCATACTATTAAATAGTTAGATTGCATGCTCCCCCAATACACTGAGTACACTGCTCTACTAGTTTTGTTTGTCCACAAGTTAACTGTGACAAGAAAGACACAAATGTTTAAAATCTGTGTTTGCAGAACAAACATTCTGTATTTCGGCAGATACAAGTAGATGATGAACATCATTGATTGTAGAGGAGTATCTTGTGTTGCACTGGGTATGTGGTTTGTAGGTCATCCTGTAAGATCTTTGTAACTTTTTTAAGCCACTGTTAGCCCTCGCTGAATCTGAAGCTCAAGTTCAGATTTTTGAGAAGGCACTGGGAAGAATGACTTCATCTTACAATAAATATATCAATCATGTGCTGTTCTAGCCAGCTGCCTTTTCTTAATAGACTGGAATTTAGGAGAAGGATTCTATTTTATATTCCTAGAACACGTCTCTATCAAGAGGGATTTTATGCTTTATTACTAATGCTGTAATAGGTATGAATTTTCAAAAAAACTTATGCAAACATGTAGCTGACAGAATGTTCATCTATTACAAACTCCTTTTCCAGACTTTCATTGCACAGATTAATCCACAATACTTTCCCAGCCTGAAGGCCTAAAAATTGAGTGGAACTAAACCTGCATGTTATGTTGTCTGATAGGATTTGTTTTGATCCCCTCTGGAATGCTTTGGGGCTAGTAACTCTTAGTTTTATGATCTCAATTGCCTTTTCAGAAAACCACATCTGATTTATTCTAGTTTTTATTAAATATCAGGAAGCATGATCATCTGTTTTTTCTGCACTGGAGAAAACTTCATAGCTCAGCAGGTCACAACAAGTGCTGTACCTGAGAGTGAAATGACATGGGAAACCTCCTCTTCAGTCTGTTTTATTTGTATTGTATCGCCTGAAGCAGTGAACACATGATCACCCCGTGCAATTACTGTGATTTTTTTTTTCCTGCCCGATTTGTTGTTGATGAAGTGGGTGTAAGCATACTTCTAATGTAGATGGGATACTGTCTCTGTAGGAAGGACTTTTAACAAGATTTCCATTAGGATTTTTCCTCCAAACTGACATTACTGCTATTGTATTTTCACACACACATATATATATAAAATATAAAAATACATAGCTTACAGTCGTGTCAAAAAGTTAGAATTTTTTTCCATAGGATACAAATCTTGGATTGATGGAATGGAGACCAGCAAACTGTCTCCTGGCTTAGTTTTTCAGTCACATACTTAGAAGGAGTCTCTTCAGTACTAGGTGGGGAAACTTGGAGCTTAGTGCAGAAATGCAGAGAAAAATGCAGAAAAATAAATGCAGAAGCAGATAATCCAGCAGATAATCCAGTGTTGCGTCTCCCTTAACTACCATATCAATTCTGCTTTGTGGCGTTAACGTTCTGTAGATGAAGCCTCAGGACTAGGAGGAAGCAGAAGTGCCGAAGACAGAGGTTAAAAGAAAGCCTGCAGAAAATTTGTTTTATTAGCTTCATGTATAAGAGGTGCACAGAGGGCAAAACTAGATAGATTACAGTGTAGGAAAACCTCAGAAGACAGGGGGAAGAGGATGCTCACTGAAATAAAAAGGGACAGCTATATATGAGGAAAAGAATATGGAAAAGCAAATGTGACCATTTTATACAGGGCAGGGGCATAGGAGTAGGTGGAGGCAGAGTAATAGTTAAGAGAATATCTGTCTCATCCAGAACTCCGCTTGCATGTTTGCTAGACAGGCTTTTTTTATCACCTAAATAGCTGCTGGGTTACTTATTGCTGCAGTCACTTCCACCTACTCACTTTGTAGAATGAATGCTTTCCTCTGCTTCACATGAAGCATCTGCCTGGGTCAAAATCTCTACCAAGCTCCAAAGCCAGTCCAATCAGTTTTATTACGCTTATTAAGGCTTTTCAATTCAATATTGTCTGCTTCTCTGATCATGGTGTACATTCTTGAATTATACCTATATATTCATATCTGTACAACAGTGTACAGATACTTGTACCAAGTACACATTTGTGCCATCAAGATTACCTTGAGCTGCGTTGTGTTCTCACATCCAGATCTTTTGATGAAAGCATAGCCCAGTGCTTTAGCTCTGATTGTCCCAAAATACTACTCAGGAAGAGTGTCCTGGCATTATCCGTAGTGCCATATGGATATAAAAACATAGTTAGGACAGCAGGCCAAAGCAGGTGTGTAGTTAAGAGTCAAAACTCAGTACAAGAAACTAATCTTAAATCAAGCATTTATCTACAGACCTACCTGTTTGACCCTTTCAAGTATCCCAAACCCTCTTACATTTCCACGGTGTTGCTGATGTTTTTCTAGCCTTCTGAAGGCTGTGAAGGGAAAGATGGGATGTGTGGTCCACCCAGACAGTGAGGTCAGGGAAATATGACAACAAACACTGGAAGGCAGCAGTACTGGGAGAAGAACATGCTCGCTTATTTACTAGCACTTACATTTTCTCCTTGATACTGAGGAGAGGGAAGTGAAAAGTACTGCTGCACTTACATTTTGTGCACTTACACACTTATACCTGCACTTACACAACAGGCAGAAGGGCAAATCAGTGTGTTTGAAATGGCACTGCACTAACTGCCTCTGCTGTGTATGATGGGATGCCGAGTCAAGAGGAGCTTTGAACTGGTGCTGCTTAAGCATTCTCCTTCTTTATAAATTATCTGGAGAAGGCTAAATGTATTTTAACCCTAAAAAGTTGTGGTTCATTACATTATACCTGAAAGATTTATATTGTAAGGTAGAGAGGGAGCTTAGAATTGCTTTTGTAAGACAAAGTAGAAATAAAAAACATTTTTTTAAATGTTCTGCCCCTCTTACTCATAAAGACAATTTTTTTCCTCCAGGCATAGTTTCTGTCTATATTCTGTTGGTTCCTTTGAAAGTTGCCCTTTTTCTTGCTCCTGAGGGTTACCTGGGCTTTCTCCCTTTGCTGTTAACAACTCCCAGGTGTCTTAACTTAGAAACTCCCAGCTCTTTCACGGTCCCTTTCACATGCCCTCATGCAGTAATCTGGAATTGTCCCCTTGCAAGCAGGCAAGGTTGTTCCAAGACCAGAGCCATCTTCCCCCTCCCCTTAAGGCTCCACCAGGCCCAGTGCTTTCTCCCCACAGGAGCAGAGTGCACACCCGGTTACAGATCTGGGAGGTGCTGTCATGCCCTGCATCTACACTGCAACCTTGCTCTTTTCTATGGACTTGTAGGATTTATATAGAAGAATTCAAATACATGTTATCAGGGAAGAAAACCAAACAACAAAACATGTGCTACCAGAAGTGGGGAAAACTGCATTGCTAATATGACAACATTGCAGTCTGGCTAAGTGTTAGACAGAGGGTGAGATTGTAATGCAGATTTGAGGGAATGGATGTTTCATTAAGATGACTAGACCTCAGTTGCTTCAGGTTGTTAAAAACTTTAGAGTGTTCTTTGGTTGTAGACCACATGTACCTTTTGTTTTTAAGGATTTATTTTAATAGTTCCTTTTTAAGGTTTCCCCCCATGTTTTCAGTCTATGGCTATAGTCATGTCATCTTGATTCACTTACTAATAACCTGGTGCAGTAGCATTAATTATAGTGTCATATGTGGATCACTGGATGAGAGTATTTAGTGTTAAGAGCTAACTGTGACTTGGTAGTTAATATATTTATTACCAGTGGCTAAAAGTCTAAAATCAAGTAATAGGAAAAGGTTAGAGAAGTTAGACTTAAACTTAAACCAAAGGAATTCACTCTAGAATACCTAGAAAACTGCCTGAAATAATATCAGACATCTTCTCCAAACTTCTGGCAACTCTGGAGGCCTGGAACTCAAGATCTACTTCTCAAAAGTGGGAAAAGATTAGCTGAGGGAGGATTATAGGTCAGCCAGTTTAACATAGTTCCCAGGAAAAATACTGAAACAGGTAGATTATTAAACCTGAATAGTGACGAGGAGAGGAGAAAAGGTTAACGTAGATTAATTACTGCTGATGACAGTGTCTAACTTGAATTATGTCCAGCTTTGAAAGATTTTGTAAGATTTTGACTAAAGTCGTGGTTATCAACAGGAGGGAGCTCATAAAAGAGCAGTGAGGAAAATAAGGTGGTTACCTTCACGTGGGAGAGATTGAAGAGACTATGGTCAACAAGAGAAGAGGAATCTAGAGGAGGGAATTCGATGGTGTTCTTGAAGGAGGGAGGAGGGGGAAAAGCAAAGCTGATGCTAAGTGAGAGACAATTATTGTTGGTTGTTTTTCTTCATTGTGGACAGGAGAAATTAAGCCAAAATTGAAGTGAGAGAGATTTGAGTGTTAGACATTAGAAAGAGGAGTTAGGTGATAAAAATGTCTGGTGAAAGTGAGATTGGAGTCTTGAGTAATGAATAAGGCACAGATCTTTTGGGAGGGGCCTTAAGGTTGCATGTTCCTGCTGTTGGTAAGGAATGCACTAGGTGGCCTCTTGAGGCTTCTCCCCACCTGAATGTTGTTCTGGTTTCAGTGGATGTGCCAAAGAAGGCACATTCTGTAAATGAAAAATCTTTAAGAAATTGGAAGACACTGAATGGTCACATTTTTCTCAACATGAATATTCAAAATTATTTCCTTTTTGCTAAGCTGCATGTCCCTAATTTACATTCCTGACACTGGCTCTTAGACAAATATTACTTGTAACTTGTTCCTTTTTCTCAGGTTACAGAAACAGTTTTCAGAAACACAACCTTGTTCAGAGTATAAACTGAAAACCACAGGCATGTAGCAGTTGATTGAGAGATATGAGCTGGCATCTAAGTGAAATTATAGTGAATATCATTCACTATGTTTATTGAATATATAATTCACTGTAATTAATATGTAATTAATAAATTATTTACTTATCAATTCCAGTACTACATGTGACCCTAAACGTTCTTATCCCTAGCAATGATGGTTTTCTTGTTGATTGGCAGTGGAATTGTGTATTTCACAGTCTTCTCTTTTGTTACAGGTTTTGGGCTGGATCCGAAATGGAGAGTCCATGTTAAATGCTGGGCTTATCACTGCCAGCTCTTTGCAGGAGGCAGAACAGTTACAGAGGGAGCATGAGCAGTTTCAACATGCTATAGAGGTAAAAACACTGTTTCTGTGACCATAGACAAGAAGTCCCGTATTACAGTTCATGAATCTGTAAATAGCACTGTTGGGTTCACGCTACAATATTTTGAGTTTAGGAAAAGCTGTTGAAATCATCTTATGGCAAAGAGATGTAAACACTTATTGGGAAGGGGATTTTTTTTTTCTTGTTCGTTTTGGAGATGCAATTCAAGGTGAATATATCTTCTCAGTACTTCTTTGCATCTTTGTAAAGTGATAGCTCTTCGCAGCAATTTTATGGAAAATGGTGTTTCCCTTTGTTAGGATACAACATATAATGCTGATTGTTAAAATTAAGAATAAATGGAGCAACAAACCTCAGTTTCGTATATTCTGATGTGGTCCTTTAAAGTTTCCAGTTTTATTTGACAGGTTTCACTGAAATCCGTGTGAGTTGGTGTGTCCTTTCTCCTGCCATCACTTCAAGCTAAAACTGAATTGGTCTTGTCTCTGCAAAAAATAGGCAGAGATCTTAAGACTGACTGAAATAAAGTGTTATTAATTTATACTCACTGTCAAGGGACTTATGGTGATACTGATTATATATAGCATGTGTTTTTTAAGAACTTCACTTTTGCTGGAAGATTAACCAGTATTAAGATTATTTGAGAATACTTATTTTCAGAAGTTCTCTATCTTGCAGTAACTCTTTCAAGTTCCTTTGCTATTTGGTGGAGTTATATGCTTCCCTTTTTTTTTCGTTTTTTTGGGGGGGGTTGTTTGTTTGGAGGGGTGATTGTTTTTGTTTTGTTACAGTTTGCACTATATGTAGCCTCATTTTGAGAGCTTTGGTAACTCAAGTATAAAAATCCTAAGATTTCCAGGTGTTTGCCAATTTAATAATATATTACTAGGGGGTTTAGATTCTGTGTTTCCGTACTCAGATATAGTAATACTTATTACAGTTAAAGGTTATATATTTTAGGCAAGTATTTGTGAAGATAACTACAGTTAAAAATTTGCTTACAATGAATGGAAAGTTGTCTTTTGTACGGGCCTGTACATCTGCACCTTCATTTGCTTGTTACCAGTGTGCAAAAGACTGTGGTAAAGCTGTGAACATAGTAATAGCAGTCAAGCCAAAATAAGATACGTCCGTAGATCTTCTTTTTCCTCACAAAGATGGGAAAGAAAATGAACTTGAATTTCATAATTATAACAATGTACTGCAACATAGATATCCCATGTGTGACTTAATGCTAGACAGTGGCCATTGCTTACAAACT
>WEIS01046273.1:0-23170 GCA_013389965.1 Todus mexicanus
CACACACACACACAGAGTTTCTTGGGTTATTTCTTGCTCCGCAGTAGTAAACATGGGGGTGTTATCAACACCTTTCCAGCTCCATTACAAAGCACCGCACTACAAGGGCTGCTACGGTGGAAATTAACTCCATCTCAGTACGAGTCAGTACAGTTATCTGACAAGCTTCATGCTCTCCTTCCGTGTTCTGTTCATCTTTGCACAGCCCCTTTTCACCCCAGTTACTGTTACACCAGAGTGAAGCCGAGTCCAGGCATCTGTGACTCTTCCTGGCTGTATGACAGCCCCACACAGAACAGGAGCTGGGCTTGTTAGCCCAAGCCACAGCCTTAAGGGTGCGTCTGTATGGGAATCATCTGCTCAAACCCTGCTACCAACCAAATCTATGCCCATTTCTGCACACCCTCTCCCTGCCTCCCCTCCACCCCCTGAGCTGGCTGCGTGGGGCTTGGTGAGGTAACTGCCCCCAAACTGCTCTCTCCACAGGGCTGGAGAGCTTCTCTGGGTGCCCCAGGCTCTGTGGGGTTGGACACCTATCTCTCCTGCCCATTTCCCAGCCTGTCATCTCCAGAGCCCACAAGGCTTCCCAGGAAATGCTGGAAGAGATTTTCTGCCTCTCTCTGCTGGGGTTTCCAGGAGCCAGAGCAACCTCCGCCCAGATCACCAGATCTAAATCACTGGAGACATGCCACAGCCAGTAGCCACCCCAGCTCTACCCCCACCTCTCTGGAGTGAAGTCAACCTTCCCCCAGAGCTAAACAGGAGGCACTGCTCCCCACCTCTTTGGCAAGCCTGTTGCTCACCCACAGGCTAGTATGAGCCTTCATTCTCCTGGCCCCATCAATCTCTCCTTCCCCTCTCAGCCACATGCGCTCGGAAGGAGCAGGCACGGATCTCTTGGGGTTTCCTCCTACCAGGAGCCTGCCTGTGATCTCTCCCTAGAGACCAGCAGAGGAGCAAGGGTGAAACAAATGAGCAAAAATCAATGGGTCTCAGCTGCCCGAGTCTATTTATATGCAGGTAGCCAGGAAGAGGATTAGCTGTGGGGTTCAGAGCTCTTATCCAAGTACTTTTAGTTTTATCCTGAGTTCTCAGAAGAGATGGATTGATTTCTTGCAGATTATTTAGGGGAGCAGAAGTAGCCTGGGCACAAAACTTTTTCCTCTGTACAGAACTCAGAATTAAGCCAAATGCTGCTTTGGAAGTGGCAAAGTGATGATCACACGGGTGATTGTCTGCAAAAAAAATAATTGAAAAATTCAAAACCTTCTGCTGGCTTTTACTCACGTCCAGTGCCTCCCATTTCTCCTGACTCTGGTGAAGATAATAATGATTCCAACATAGGAAGGCACTGATTGACCAAGATCTTCATCCTTTTATTTATTTTCTCATCCACCCATAAGTGGCCAGGCTTCAATTCTTTGAAGAATCAGCCCCTTGGCATTCTTGGAGGCTCATTTATACCGATAATCAGCACAGATGCCCTCAGCAGGGTTGAACCGTTTGCAGGAGAGAGTGCTGATTTCTTGGTGGGAATCCAATGAATGATCTCATCTCAGAAAGGAAGCCAGAAATCACCATCTCCACTGGGCAAATCATGGTGTTTGCTGTGAACTGCACAGACAACTCCATGCTCTCTGCAGATAATCTGTTGTGCCTCTCCATCCTGCAGTCCCATCAACACCTCCACATTCTTCAGCTTCACTTTCATGATAGGAGTAGTCAGGATTGCCGTCACCACTGCAACTACTACCAGAGCCACTGTACCAGCAAACACCAACAGGACATCAGCCAAGCTGGCCACACAGTAGAAGAAACCCAGCTCATTGCTGGAATAGCAAAAGAAACCCCCCAAAGGGTGGCACAAGCTAGTGGTCTGACTGACAACGGAGATTGGCACGTGTGATGTGGTAGATACTGCTGGGTTAGAGGCAGAGAGTATCTGTGCAACAGCCCCATCCCTGCGCTGTCCCTCCCCCATTTCCCTGCCCTCATGGTGGTAGGGCAGCCTGGCCATCGTCCACAGACCTGAATGCTCTTCTGCATCCCAGGTATTGTCCCAGTCACCCCTTCTTTCTTCAGCTGTGGGACTATCAATAAGATCTTCCTGTTGCCAGCTCAGGCAGTAGCACGTCAATAGCACCAAGTTGGGGTACCTCGTCTCTTGTGAAGCCAACTATCCTCAAAGTGTCCTTTCTCAGCCCCTTGGGAGGAGGCCAGCAATGCAATGAATGATCTTCCCAGGTCACCGTGTACTACTTCAATTTCCCCTCAGTCTCATCCTGCCAAGTCAATGCCTGTCTGCCTCCCAGTTGAGTTTTCCAAAAAGGACCTTCAAGTCCTGCCTTTGAAACTTAGGAGCCATCCAGGTCTACAGTGGTCACTCAGCCTCCATCACACTGCAGCCACAACTCTACTTTAGACTGAGCCCTCAACCTTTTGTTTGCCGACACATCCTGTAGACCTCCTGAAGCAATGGGTGAAAGCACCTGGCAGGGGTCACAGAAAGGTTAGGAAAGAGATGTGGTTTGTGCATGTCTGCAGACATCCATTGCAATGTTCTCACTGCCAGTGAGTCAGAGGCTCAGAATGATTGGGAAGAGATCACACCTCAAGGTCCATCACTGATCAGCCACCTGGGTGCACCCTCTGCAGCAGTGGAGTGGAGTGGAAACTGGCTTTGGCGGGTGCCTCTCACATTTGTTCATCCTCCTGGAGGGATCTCATCTTTGTTCTCCAAATCCTTGTGACCTCTTATCCCCCCTTCTCTCTGTGTCTCCATCTCCAGAGCTCTGGCTTTTCCTTCCAGACTCTGTTCCACATTCATTGTTTCAATTCTCCATTCCAGCGCCTCTTGCCACAGCCACTCATTTCACAAGTCTCATCTAATTACTTGTGCTCCATTTGTGTCACTTATAGGTATATCCCTCACCATTTCCCCTTCTAATTCTATTCCCAAAATCACCTCCACCCCACTTCTGCCTGCTCTAAGCTGCACTCTCTGCCCACCTCCACCCACAGCTTCCGACAACACTGCCTACCTCACAGGTGGCTTTCCCAGCCCACGTTCATCCTTCCTGTCTTCAGGCTCTCCAGGAAGGTTTAGAGTCAGTGTACGAGGTCTACCCCTTCAGAGAGAGATCAGCCTGCCCAAGATCACCTTCTGCGAGTGTACAGGCCAGTTGGAGGGGTGAGGTACTGGAGACAGGAGCCTCCTTCAGTGGGAAGAATTTGGGTCCACAGGCAACAGATTTTTTTTGTCTCCTGGGCTGGAAAGCCCTGTGGGACCTCTTACTCTCCCTGCATATCAGCCACACTCTCTGAAGAGGCCAAGGTACCCTCTGCTGAATGCGATGCAACTTCTTCTCTTTGTTTCTATTCCAAACCTTTGCAATACCTTTGTTCGCTGCAGCCTTCAAATTGCTGAAAGATTTATAAGACCGCAGTAAATCATAAGGTATAACATCCAAATGGGGCTTTAATTATCATCACAAAGGTACTAAACGTACATTAAAAAACAAAAAAAAAAGAGGGGGACTGCTCATCTCTCCATGGGTATAATTTGCTGTTGATGTGTTTGGGTGCAGCTCTTCCCCCCTACCCTACCCTGCATATTTGTATACCAGTGCATAAAGTCATCTTTGAAGGCTTTACAAGAATGTCTAATCTTCCTCTTTTATGTGCTTCCATATCTCTTCTCATCTCGATTAGCAGGAGCACTCCCCCTTAGCCATGTTCATACTGGGCCATGAAAGACATCTGTGCACATACATGGAGAAGAGCGTAAACTGGTGTTTACTAGCTTAAGATCTATTTCCACACAAATACATTCTGTACAAACTTCTTTGCAAGGTGCTAAAGCAGAAGTTTTGACATGTGTGTGTGCTCGTGTACTTATTCTATGTACTTAAACCCACTCGTTTCTGTACACGCACAACTTTGGTGTTGTTTTCTCTATCATTGGTGTCATATGTTCACACCAGGACTGTTCACCTGCCCACCAACAGCAGATGCCTGAGCCTCTGCAGCTGGAGCCAGCTGCCTAGCAGAAGAGAAGGAGATATGAAGACACAGTATATTTTTCAGGTCACTTGTTTTGTTTACATCACCTACCCTAGATTAGGAAAAGGTGCCCAACCAGCTTTGAAAGCAAACCCTTGATCCTGAAACCACCCAAACACCTATGTTCTTTCCCTTGGAATTAACTCTGCCTTCAGAATTGGTTCTCATCAAAGGCCCCAGCTGAGAACAAACTTTCCCTCATCTTCAGTTTATCGTCTCCTGAGCCTCACACAGGTCCACGTCTCCCTAAGAAATAAAGCATGCTCAGAATGCTCAACTCTTCCGCGTAACACCACCACCTGCTGCCACTTCATACTCTGTTTACACAGTCCATACATGCACAAATCCACAGCAAAAACCCGCCACATCTTCGGCCAGGAACGTCCATGTTGAGAGTTTGCCAGGTATTTGTCCATCTGGTGCTCAGGTACCCACTGAAAACCCAGGCTCTGATTGCCCTAGAAATGTTGCTCCATTCCTGTATAAGCCAGAGCAAGCTGTGTCCATGCTCCCGTTGTTTCCATGTTCCCTGCAGCCATTCTGTCCTCCAGTAACGTTGGACAGAAGCACTTTGGAAATTATAAACCACCAGGTAATAGAGGGCCCTTTCAGTGCTGCTGGCAGTCAGATAAGAGGCTTTCTTTTCCCCGTCCTTAATGATCCCAGGCATTCAGAGGAAGGAGATAAATGAGCAATATCAGAGCTCATGAGGATCCACATACTCTCCTGTTCTGCCAGACAACAAAGAGCAGAAGAATTTCAAATTCTGCAGCCAAGAAGCAAGTGTCCCCTCTGTGCACTGCGGGGCTCATGTCCATGCACACACGCTCTGCTGGGTATGCTGGACCACATTTGGCCAGGCTTTCAGAGCTAAGCCTGGCCAGCAAGCATGCCAACTGCCACAAAAAGCCTCCTGGCCTGCCATGCTCTCCAGTAGCACTGCAAGCCTTGGCTCAGTGCACATGTTTTGGGGAACTAGGGCTTGTCCATCACTTTACACCAGCCTTGGCTCAAGGCGCTTATGCTGATGGATGTCCTGTTTCCCAGGATTCACCACCAGATCCACAGAGCACACCCAGCATGGTCACCAAGCACCTGGTTTACACCTGAAACCACATCTACACACCCAGAGGGGAGTGTAGCCCAGCAGGTAGTTGCTGTCCTCTTTAAGTCCCTTGGACTTAGTGGTTTAAAGTAATCCCAAATCAGGCCCCTCAGGAGTTCAGTCAAAACAAGCGGTGAGGTGATGGTTCTTCCCCTCACCCTCAGGTTTAGTTGTACAGTTGCCTCACGGGACCCAGCTTTCCTCAGTTCCAGAATCCATCACAGAGAATACTTTACATAGCCAAGGTGCTTATCTCTCCCTCTACCAGTGCTGAGTACCCCTGGGTTTGCCTGTACCCCAGCCCACAGAGCCTACACAAGTACCCACAGACACAGACACTGCACTTCCACATGCCACTCTGCTGCCCTTTCTGGTGCAGAGGTGGATCCACTCTTAATCCATTTATAATTTCTCTCATTAATCCAGTGTTCTGCTATTGCAGAGGGAAATCCTTTCCAAGCACCTAACAAAGCTATGCTCTTAAATTTTCTGTTCGTTTGGGAATCCTGCATGTTGCTGAAGCTGGTGCTACGATGAGTTGTGCTAAGGACTGGCAGGGAGCACATGGTAACACCTAAAGTAGAATTTCCTCTATAACCAGCTTAGGGAGTATTAAGAGGACAATAATAGCAATATGGGTCTGTTTAAGGATCAGCCAGTGCTGATCCACATCTGAACACCTCATGCTGCCCGATAACCCAGCATCATCAAGCAGTGGAGCCAAAGTGCATCGACATGATGGGATGTGTTCCCAGCTGCAACCAGCCTGGGCTCCTTGCACCCTGGGGCTGCAAGAATGAGGTTGTCCAGACTTAAAACTGGATGAAAAACTTGGCCCCAAGCTTATCTGAGAGCAGTCCTATATCTGCTGGTGGCATCTGTGCAACAGCCACAGCTCCTGTGCCCTTGCCCAGCTCCATCTGATGCTAAATGAAGGGATGAGAAGTGGCTGATAGACAGAGGGACAGACACGTCCAACCAGCAGTGTGGCACTTAGCGACAACAGTGCAAAAGAGATAGGGTGCAGGATCTGTCCCCTGCACCTAGAACAAGACAAGGCATTAAGGAGCACCCTGTACCTTGTGTTATGCTCCTACAGCATTGCTCAAGCAGCACTCTCAGCTGAGCAGAGCCACAGTCAAGGCACTGGGACACCTGAAGAATTACCCCTCCCCGGTTGTGCAACCTCTGTGTGATTTGTATAACAGTAAACGATTGCCCAACAATCATATTTTGGCTACTCACAATCATCCTATGTACACGTAGACCAAACTATGTCAGTATTGGCCAATGCATCTTAGAAGATCTCAACCATCCATCTGCCTGCCTACACAGCTGCAAAGCTTGTGCTGAAGCTAACCAGAAGGCTGGGTTTCCCATGGGCAGTCAAGGAACTGGTTATTTCTCAATTCCTGCTCTTCTGGTGCTTGGAATTCCGCATTTCCAGGGCTTTACCCTTCTGATTTGATACCCAGGACATTCAAGCTATTTGCCTACAACACAGGCTGATATACATCCAATAAAGATGTCATTTGCCTCCTTACCAAAGGCAAGTTCAGAGACTGGTGTTGAGGAATAACCTTATACTCCAAGGATGTACATGATCCTAGTAGGGTACCTGATTTGTCATGAGAGCAAATCCCAGATTTTGTCCTCCTTTCCTTTCCATGTCAGCATGTTCCCAGAAGTACTTAATTTCCACTAACAGAAACTAACAGCAAGAAAATGCAACTGAAAGGAGGTGTTCTCCAGGTACCAGGGAAAGCCCCTCAGAAGGCAGAATGACCCCAGTGGTCAGCTCAGCCACCCGAAGCACAGATACCCTCTCTAGAACCCTGGTGTTTAAGCCCTTAGGCTAATTCCCTATTAAAAGACACCTAATACTCGAACTCTCAAATCACAGTGGCAAATCTCCACCCTCAGCCCAACTGGGGCAGCAATAGTACACAATGATCACTTTTCAGTGCAGCACTGGGTCCCATGAAGCTAGACCCTGCCTATACCACGGACACAAAAGGCCCACCAAAGTTCGGAGGAGGTAAGGATGCTGAATGAGAAGATAATTTGTGCCAACATACCAGCCTAGGTTTTAGACCTCAGCACATGGTGCTTTGCAGTCCAAGCAGACAGTCTCTTTGCTGCAGAGCCTGTTTGCTGGCACCCATCCGAGTGCAAAGCAGCCCAGTACAAACCCTCACACTAACACAAAGAGCAGGGTGATACAGGCTTTACAGCAGAGCTTTCTTCAGGCAGGTTGCTAGATGGAAATAAAACCCAGCAAGAGCTTCGCTCTGGGTGGCACCCACAGGAGATAATTGCTGCTGGATAATTGCCTGGGGCTGAGGAGAAGTTCCTACATCAGCACAGCAGAGCTGTTCCCCAGGTACCCCCAGCTCCTTTACATCCACATCTTCCCCTTCCAAACCACCCTGGGGGAAATTTACACATTGTGTGATCATTGCAAGAGTGGTCGGCAGCCTCAGACCGTGGTCAGGTGAGATGGGCTAAATTAGGGTGCCAGCAAGTGAAGCCCACCACCTGAAGCAGCAGTCCCCAGTACAACCTCACTCCCCCTCGCCTGGTGGCTCCCGCCTTTTCTCACTTCCCCCAGACGAGTCCCAGGTTGTCCTGAGGTTTGCTTGCTCGCCTTGTTTACATGAACGGTAATTTTGGATGTGGTAACAGCAGAATTGTAGCAACACGCCTCCCTCCCACCCCCCATCTTCTGTTGGCGATGCAGGGCACAAAGCTGCTGCAGCCCAGCCATTTTGAGTCCCAGGAAGGACCAAGCTTCTTACAACTCACTCCCTCACATCCTCTATTCATCCCAGGTCCCATCAGCAAACCACAGACCCCATCCTGGCCAGCACTGCAACTTGTCCATGGAAAGCCTCCCCACAGGCTGCCGTGCTCCCACTGCACTCGCTCCAGTAGCAGAGTTGAAACAGCTCAAGGGCATTTCAGGGTTTCACCTGATTAATAAATTAGGTCAATCAGATTAATTAATGTGTCTTCTATGGGCCTGTCCCACACAGGTCCAATAAATCATGAACAAGATCCTCTCAGAATAACATTAATGGCCAGGTTTATAGTCAGCAGATTGCAGGNTCACCAAGCATGAACACAAAATGAAGGCAACAAGCCAAGTCTGATGTGACACAGTGTAGGGACAGAGGCGAGCACATCAACAGTGTCCTTTAGGGTCACCAGACTGAAGCATCAACTTCTTGAGGAGCCCAAAGCAGTTTCACCCTGAGCTCCCAGCTCACTTCTGCCAGGGACCTGGTAAAACAAAAATGATTTTGCTCCAAGTGAGTAATGCTCACCACGCTACAGAGTATACCAAGCAGACAGGTCAAAGAAGAAGACTCACCAAGTGTCTGTCTTTTAAAATTGATGTCATTGCCACAACTTGTATTTATTCTACTAGGTCTTAAATTAGATGTCCTTAACTGCTCCGGGCCAGTGTATAGCAATTGCAGACCACAGCAAATGAAATAACACAGCAGAAAGACGACAGGGAAAGCTTGCTTCCTTCACTCAAAATGCCACCCACTGCCTGCTGAAGCTGACAGCTGAGCGGGTAGGATGGCCCCTGCTTGGAAAATCCCCAGCCTCTAGCTCCAGAGAGTGGCTGTGGGAACTAGGAGAGAGATCATCCCAGCATCAGCTCAACGCATGACAAAGCGGACATCCTCTCCACAGTGGCCATGTCCCAGCTTGCCTCAAGCACTGGCAGAGAACAAGCCACCAGGCTGGAGGCAAGCTGCAGCCCATGCAGTCAGAGCAGGGCAGGCACCAGCTGCTCTCTGCTCCAGGAGGACAGATGCCAGGGTGGCCTACAATCCTGTACAAGAGCAACCAAATAATACATACATCTCCACGTGACTCTGCTTCCTCTGCAACCCAAAACCCAAGCGTTATATTGCAAAGTGGTCCCAGGCCCAAGGGCAGGAGGAAGATTTCCCTGCTAGTGAATTCCAAGCCACATTCCCCTTCTCCTCCCATTCCCCTTCTTGCTCGCAGCAGGCAGGGCTGGGTAAGCCACTCCTGGGTGATTCACTCCCCACCAGGCA
Source organism: Todus mexicanus (assembly GCA_013389965.1). Taxonomy (NCBI): domain Eukaryota; kingdom Metazoa; phylum Chordata; class Aves; order Coraciiformes; family Todidae; genus Todus; species Todus mexicanus. Next base: position 9,244 of record WEIS01046273.1, read on the forward strand.
GAAATGCTTTCTTGGATACACACAGCTGGGCACAGACAAGAGGCGCAAGTCTTCTGATCCGAGCTGAATCACTGCGCCCCGACTGAGCTCGTGCATGCAGGGACACGGCTCGCACGGAGGTCGTGGCAAGGTGATTATTGCAACAGTACAACGCGTGACTCACCGGCAGAGAAAAATTCAATTTGGGGTAGGAACGGGGAAAGTGAAGAGGAGAGCAACCCGTCAGGGCACAAACCAGGGGTGCCATTCACAGAAACACCAAGGTCTGTCTCAAGGTGATGAGGACAGCAAAGTTGTGCAGAGTGGTGAGGTGTGGGGAACAGCACTGGGGGTGCGAGCCCACCCTGGCAGCAACAGGCACCTTGTTACACTGACAAGGCTGGAGCATCCCAGTCCCTGTTGAGCTCAAGTGGAAAAGACCCTCATCCAGTCACTGTGCTGGGAGCTTTTCCTTCTCTCTCAGGACAGGTTCTACCGACCCAAGTCCCCACATGAACAGGATGGTCACCTAAAGCTTGAGCTGGGTGATGCCAGAGTCTATGTTGCTGAATCCTGCCATGGAGCCAGGCTCTGGCAGATGCACCCAGATACAGTGGCACTGGCCCAGCTCTGCACAAACCAGACCATGGTACATTCTTCCTCCCCTCCCTGGTCCCTGGAGCAGCAAGGGCAAGACCCACACCCACGCCTCAGCAGTGAGCCAGTGTCCCCAGTGCCTTCCTGAGCACTGCTCTGGGTAATTCCAGTTGCATGCCCTGCACATGCCCTACAGGGTAACAGACTTTTTCCCACACCCATGTTTTCTTGCTTGTCCCTGAAGGCAAGACAGCCTTGATCAGCATTTCCATTTTGTGTTGCAACAAGACACAAGCTCCCTGAAGTCAACTGTCCCAACAGCTTTGCCAGTGGCAAAAAATGGGCAGAGGTTCTCAGTAAGGTAACAAAGCTTCCGAATGCCTGCTATGAAATGCATGTCCCCACTCTGGGCCACAGCCTGGTCCCTACTCCTGGCCAGCTGGAGCCACAGGGAGGCTGTTGGCCGGGAGCATCCATACTGAGATGACAACAGTCATGATGGAAAGCTGGCAGGATGTCCTCCCACATCCCTCTGAGCCAGCTGGATTTCTTCCCAGGGACCACAGAGGAAGGGAAACAGGGTGTCCATGAATCACTCACATCCAGGCTAGCAGCTGGGGCTCCCCTGTCTCCCTCTAGTGACTACAGCCCTCAGAAGATTCCGGGCTAATTAGGCTGGATCATCAGCTCAAACTGCAGCTCCTCTGATTCATGAGGCTCTAGGACTTAGGACTCATTCTCCCAGAGGGCAGAGCCACAGCATCCACGGAGTAGTTGAGCAGGAGAGTCCCCAGACTGGCAGGAGTGCTCACGCACATGACAGTAACATGTCAGAGCAGGGGTATGGGGCCAGAGCCCTATTGCACAAGATGCTGTACAAAAGAGGTATTAATTTTTTTTGTTCTCCATCTATATAAATAAACCAGGCCTAACTCCACTGGGAATTTCTAAAAATCATCACCCTTTGGGATGCAAAGCAGCTAGGCCCGGAGAGCAACTAAGCATCGTTATTAAATAAATTAATTAGCTCAGCAGAGCCCGCCAGGTACTGAACACTTTCCACTTCCAAGCAGGTAAATGAGTCCGTGGGAACAGAGGCTGCCCCACGCTTGCCAGGCAGCGCAAGCTGCATTTTAATGGTAATACAATTTCTGCAGCTCTGCCCCTGGCAGCGGCACACTGGGGTGCTGTGTGTGTCCCCAGGAACACCCCAATGCCAGGGTCACAGCCACCTCTCTGGGAACCCTCATGCAGGAAAATGGGTTGATGGTAAAAGAAGAACTGTCCTCAGCATAGCTCAGAGCTTCCCCTCGTGGGGAGAGGCACTGGGAGCAGCAGATCTGGAGCGGATGCTGCAGTTGGGGGGAAAACTTGAGCAGGAGTGGGAGGGCAAGGTGTGCCCAGTGCACAGGGCCGAGCATCACCTCTCAGAGCACAGCCCTGTGCTTTGCACCGCCAATTGCTTCAGTAGGCAGGCAGGATGCCTTTGATCCCCTCCCCAGCCCTATCTTGCTGCCCTTCAAAACCAACTTTCATCACCTTGGGGTCTGGCAGGAGCAGGCTGAGTAAACTCTCCTCTCCCAGCCTAATTGCAGCCGTCAGACAACACTGGCAGGCACAAGTCAGGCAGGCGACAGGGTAGCGCTGCCCTCCTGCCAGCGCCCTATGTGTGAGCTCGGCTTTGCTCCCAGAGTAGGAGGTGGTGACCCAGCAGCAGGCTGTGTGTCAGAGCTTGCCCAGAGGAGGTAAAAGTGAACAATAGGAGCTGGGAGGGAAAGGCAGAAGGTGAAGGAGGAAAGAGGGGACTCTCCTTCCATCCATCCTCCCTGCAGAGCTAGCGCAGCTGTGCTGACCCTTCCTGCATCTCCCCCTCCAGATGTTGTGAAGCAAAAGGTGTCCAGGTCCCTGTCCTCCTGCAGCAGCTTTGCAAAAACTCTTAATCTCAAGAGGACTACAGAAAATCCACTGCAAACCATCAGCACTGCTCCAGCCTCCATTCCCCAAGTGAGTGTTCACCAGGGAAGCAGAGAGGTAGATATCTCTTGTAAGAGGAAGTTCACAATTACAGCACAAGTCATTACTGGAAAACAAAATTCCTTGGCATGTTGCAAATACAATCTGAATTCCCCAGTCTGGGGTACAAGACAGCCCACAGCGTTCATTCCAGGCCCCAAGTGAAAATGAGACGATATCTATGATGGCAGAGACAGATAAAAGTTGGTAGGCGAAAAACTCTGGGAGAGGGTTTCAAACAATGAATATTACATCCAGCCGGCACAAGATTCACTTGCAAAAAGAAGTCCCCAGTGAACATGAATTGCTGAAAACTCCCGAAATTAAATCTCTGTGCACACCCCTGTAACCTGAGCAGAGCTATTGCAAACAGCTCCAGAGGACAAGATCATGCTGTCTCTTCCTTCACTTGGAGGAAACAGGTTTATTCAGACCCTGAGAATCTTTGAACAGCCCTTATTTTTCACCCACGGGTGAGGGCAGCCATTCTGCAGACAGCAGCTATGTCCAGGGCATGGTGCTGCTTGCAGCCTGGCACTGCAGCACACCAAGGCTGGGGGTTCTGCCTTGATCCCAGCACAGCAGTACCAAGACTGACCCATGAACTCCCAGTCAGTCTTCTCCCTACCCAGCAACACATGACCATTGAGGTTGACTCCTTAGGGCACCTTGATCCCCACGTGGGTCAACCCTCAGCATCTCCAAGAGCTGAGCACAACCCACCCCTCCCAAGGGCTCCTGCCTGCCCGTACAGATGTGCCTGCCTGTGCAAACACACGGCCTGCCCTTTCCTCCCAGCCTCCAAAGCTGCAACAAGCCACAGGAGCCACCCAACAGGCTGCAGAAGCATCTCTTGTCACCTCACAGCTGAGCAACCCACAGATTTGTCCTGGCTTGGGCAGGATTAGGCAGAGCTGCTGCCAGGCTGAGCCACCCAGGGAGGACTGATTATTTCTGCCCAGAGCCAAGGCTCTGAAAAGGGACATTGTTTCAGGGATGATTTTCTGTTTCCCCCTCACGCACACACAAGTCTGTAGCTCCAACCTGGCTTTTTTGAGAGGCACCTGCTACCACCTGCAGTCAGCGATAAGATCAGAGAGGGACAATCAAGGGAAGACGGGACGAAAGCTGGGCTGGTTGGCTGAACCCAGGATGCTCTGCAAAGGGGCCAAGTCCTGCCTGCATGCTCAGCTTTGCCTGAGCCCAACCAGCTCTTCCAGGTGTTGCACATTGATTTGAGGGCACTCTAGAGCACTCCCCTTTCATACTGAATCCTGGCTCCCAATAGCTCCTGCTCTTGCTCAGGAACCATACGTATGCAGTCATTGCTGGAGGGAACAGGTTGCAATACCTCACTCCCCTTCCCCAGACAGTCTTGGCTCAGGGCATGCTGGCAGCTGGGAAGAGGCAGTGTTGAAATGGTGACCTCAGGCCCTGTGGGAGTTTGGTTTGGGAAAGTGATGGACTCTGGGCAGCTTGGGAAGCCCACACTGAGGACTGTCACATTATCCTGGCCTCCTCACGCACAGGCTCACTTCCCGCAACTAAGCCCTTTGCCAAGCCACAAGGAGCAGGGCAGAAGGCAGCATTCACCTCTTTTCAGCAAACAAACTGCTCTGTGGAGTGTGATCTGATTTCAGGGGCCCTACAACAGCACCTCAAACACCTCATCCCCAAACACAGTCCCTCCGGGCTGTTTAGCCACCAGCGTTCCCCAGGACAAGATAATAGCTTAAAGCTGTTTTCACACATGCATGTTCCAGTTGCAGAACCCCATTCCTCTTTCTCCTTGCCCTGTGAGACCCCTGCATCCCTCACTCACAGCAGCACTTTCCTCCACTCCCCAGGACAGCTAGTCCCACCAAGGTGGACTTACCCTTAGCTGCCTTCTGTCCCAAAGCCACCGCTCCAGCCCAACTTCAGTCACATCAGAGCACTCTCAGAGAAGCAATGGGCAACCTTCTCTCCTGCCCTTAACCATAACCTCCTGCCAGCCGCTCCCCTCCCCTTTATCAGGTAGCAAATTCCCCACCTGCACCAGCCATCAGCACCATTTCCTTAACCCTTTCTCTGCCAACATGGTCCCTGCTCAGAGCTGATGCACATCAGGATGACATGCATCAACTTGACCTCTAAACTTTGGGAACTCAAATAAAAATGGGCCTGAGAGATAAACCAGCCTCCCAGGTTTACTTTTAAAGCTCAGTGCAAATGAATCCAGAGGATGTTTTGCAAAAATCAGCATTGTCTCCTGCTCTGCTATAAAAGTAAAGAAAACCCTGTTTTATTGCACAGCTTGGTACTGGGTACTGTCAACAGGTCAGAGAAATCTGTCAGATGTGCAGCCAGGTAGAGGTTGGAGAGTGTCTTGAGGTCTCAACAAAGCCTCCTGCAATGGATTTGGTGCTGTCAAAGTGCTAGGGAGGATTTTTATCTGCTGAGCAAGGAATTGTGCCTGGAGCTGTGCTCCTGATACCCATCAGTCCCAGTAGTTGAGGTTGCTCAAGCTCCTGGGCACCAGGGTTCACGCTGCTCTGCTGGGAATGGAGCAGAAGCACTGGGTGGGGGAGTCACATTTGTGCCCTGTGCTACCTCCAAAACACTCAGAGATGATTTGGAGCAGGATGCTAGAGCCACCCATCATACTTCGCTTTTTTTTTTCCTTTAGTCTTTGCTATAATCCTTTAATGAATTAAGTGGAGCAATTATGCAGGATTTTTTTTTTTTTTTAAAGTGAACGCACATGAAAATGGAGATAGTTATTTTTGCCATTCTAGCACTTAATATGATAATTAATGCAAAGCCTCTCAGCTTTAGGGGTTCTCCACACCTCTCACTCAGCCTTTTTTGTGTGTTTATCTTTCTGGCAGAATGCCTCTCATATTTATTCTAATGAAGGTCGACCCTTCCTCTTGCTCACTCTATGCCTGAAATGCAGGAGACAGGGGGAGGAGGAAAGGGTGGAGGCTCAAAGCTGCTTCAGAGCAAAAGCCCCAACCCAACATCAGAGGTGGAGAGCCCTGTTATAGCAGAAAATAGAGAAACCTCCTTTCTGCACCACGACCTCGGGGCAGAGTCAGCATTGTGAGCAAAGCCCTGGGACCATTGGGCTGCTCTGCCACCCTATCAAGAGCACATTGTCTGGTGTTACAGGCAAAGAAGACGTGCGTGCTGCCTCATGCACTTCCCATGCATAGCCTCACTGCACACATCTTTCACATACTTGAGACAAACCAGGAGAGCTATGTTTAGAGGGGATGCTGAAAAGACACTGTATTTGCTATTTAGTAGTGTGTCCAGCCTTCATCTAAAGCGGCTGAGCTGATTCCTCTTGCCCAGCTCCCTGGGGAAGAATCTGCTAGGCTGGATGACAAGAGAAGCACCTTCACCAACCTTGACAAAGCAGAGAGGTTAGATCCGCAATGGAGGCTGGGCAGGCTCAGCCTCCCAAGGCAGCCCTTTGGTAGCCTCTCTCTTTCGGCTCCACCAAACCTTCTAGTCCTCAAGTCCCTTCTTCATTCCTCTGCTCCCCCTCACCCACCTAATCCTTATTTGGCTTAGAATATTTGTAGGTATAGCTGAATGTCTATGTGCCTCAGTTTCCCTACCAATGCAAAGGAGGCTCACAAATCCATCTGCCTCCCTTAGAAGATGCAGGCACTGGGAGATGACAGACATGTGGGAGCTGTCGTGGGCCTATTCCAACATTCAGAGGTGCCCTGCCCCTCCTGCTCTCATCACAAGTGTTTTACCCAGAAGACCGTCAGCCCTACAGATGTCCTTATGCCTCCACCCCAGCAATGGTGGGAAGGAGCTCAGGACTGATGAAACCAGCAGCACAAGTCCAAGGGGAAGCCTCTTGGACGTTTCTCTGAGCATTTGGGTTAAGTGTTTCAAAGATGGCCAAAATTTTACCTGTAACTCTATGGTCACTTAGCAAATATGAATTGCTTGAAAGTAGGTAGTGGGCCACCACTGAATCCCAATGGACTGTCTCAGCTGAGCTGGATGGAATCCCTCCATACTGAAACTCACTGTTTGGATTGGGGAAATACCTCTGCAATCCACATTTCTCTCATTATCCAGTCTTTTTTTAAAAAAAAAACCAGCCAACAACCTCCTTCCTGTTTTCATCAAAACACATTTCCTGACACAAAAAAATGTCTTGGTAAACGTTCTCTGACTCATCAAACTGGCCAAACAGATCTTCTGGCTCCACGGAAACTGGACCATCCTGTTTGTGGGTGCAACAGCCACCCCCAGCTGTGTGCTGAGGGCTGAGAAAAGCTGTTCCCATTGTGAAACACTCCCTGCCAGATGTGGGCAAGCCCTCCCTTACATCTGGATAGCAGACAACCATTTTGATTTTCTCTCAGTTGTTTGATGCCTGGTCCCAGAGTAGGACAGGCTTTGGCGATAAGGCTCTTGACTCATTTCTGCAGAGCAGTGCACCACCTTTTTGCCTGTAAAATCACAGGTTTGTAAACCCAGAAGGAAGGTAATAATACCGCCAGAAAAGTAGCTTCACTGTTGGAAGATAAGTTTATCTCTTCTCTTTTGACATCCTTTAAGAAATCGATGGAAGTTTGGGCAGTGAATTTGTTCAGTAGTACAAACTCACAGAGATTTGAGCTGCTGACACTTTACAACAGGTCTGAGATCCTACCTTTCTCCACTGCAACACACAAAGAGTGTTGCATAGGTTGCAAATCCCCCAGTGATCATGGCCAAACATAACAGTCAATAAAGCTGATGACCTTTGCTTGATTGTCCAGTTCAGCCAAAGCAAACACTTTTCCCCCAGTCTGCTGTGCAAGATGCTTCAGAAATTAGGGAACTTGCTCCCACAATGTCCCTGGGAAATCTCAGGGACACGCCATCCATCAATATTTGCAGTCTGAGACAATAGCAACATCTCCTGCTACACTGGTACAAGCCCAGACACTGTGCTCTGCCTTCCTGTAAACAAGAGCTGTTTAGCTCTAAATTTTTCTTTTGGCTCAGGCTCCTCTGGTTCAGTGAGGATGGTATCGAGATAATCATCGCATGGATTGTATTGCTGGTATAAGGCTCTGTTACACAATGGCACCTCTTTATAGTACCCTTGGAGCAAGGAAGTTCCAGGCTGGCTTCTCCACCAGGTATGACTGGGCATCAAGTCTCAGCACCAAGCTGAAAGAGAGGCAACAGACAGTGAGGATCTGAAAGGGGAAAATCTGAGGTTGAGACAACTAATTAATAGGGAAACCTTTACAGACTGCTGTGCTAAGGAGAAGAGGGTACAAAGGATCTGGCCTGGAGTAGAAGAGAAATGTTTTTCAAAAGCAAGACATCAGGGGAGGAGTTGTCTTTTCTAGGGAAAAGAGTTAGTGGTCCATGATTTTTCAGGCTAAACCAGAACAAATACAAATTATTCACGTACTTGAAAATTAACCTCCACTTTGAAAGGGTTTCTGCTTCAGCTGGGCAAACTGGAGACCTCTGAGTGAAGCAAGAGAGTGAGCAGCGGCCTACTCTGCCCACCCCTGGTCTCCCAGTGCCTGTGCAGTCCTCAACCTGTGATCCAGTGCTTTGGAGTAAAAGTTAAACATCCAGTCTAAGCTAGTTATGTGGGGCCAGTGAGGGCTTCTGGGAACAGCTCACGCTCCCTGGACAGACACCTGAATTTAGGAGGGTGTAATTTAATCTCTCGTCCCTTTTCTATCCTTCAGATAAATTAACTCACTGTCCTTTCCCCAACCCAACCATTTCCCATGTTCTCTCCTCCACCCTTCTTCACTGCCACCCCAATAACCTCTTTCTCCTGCACGAACACCAAGATGAAGATTGATTTCTCAGCCAGGATGGAAAGACATGTCTGTGTTAAGCCATCCACCACAATCTAGCTACTTTCTGAGCAACAGGGTCACAAGAAAGGACTTGCTGAGACCTTGCCTCACCTGGAAGCCACCACACCTTGCAGGGCATGGTGGGGAGAAGAGGCTCCAGTGCAGTAACTTCGGAAAGACTTATTGTGGCCTGGGACATTCCATAGTGAGACCCAGTGAAGTCTTGTGGAGAACATCATCTCCTTAACTAATTAAGCTAGGAGGGTTAAGGAGCCTGTGATACAAAAGGCATTGGCTGTGTGGGCACTCTGGGAATGTAGGGCCAGGGATAGTACCTCAGAAACTGAGAGAGAAACCTCCTGCCAGACCTGGAGGTGAGAGGCTCTTCCCTGGGCACAGCTCGTTCCCCAGCACGCTCTGATGAAATCACCCACTCAGGTCTGGTGGGCAGTTTTGCTTGAGATCATTTCCCCCTGCCTCTCAGGGATGTGGTAGCTCCTCTCCTCACACTGCCTTGACGGCCACCCCGCAGAGACTGCAGTCACACGCCGCTCCGGATTCAGTCACCGCCATCCCAGCCAACGATGAGATCAGCCATCCGGCACACGGTAGAGACCGATTGGCTTGGGATGAGCTAATGCTTGCTCTGTGCAGACGGATGGAGGGGGAGGAGAAGACACACTGACTCACTAGCTCATCCCATGACGAGAGCCATGGTCCAGCCCATGCCCTCCCAGAAGGACATAGCGCAGCTCCCACCTCCCAACGAGGCGCCACTTGCTATGGACGATGGAAGCGGGGTCATGGTACACCCCAGTATTCTCTGCTGGCAGGTCTTTTATTACATTCCCTGTGACACCAAACCTTCTCCTGGGGTCTTGCACAGCATCTCCCCCTATCCCATCAGGGTCCCATCTGTCTGTAGAGCGATGACAACCCCTCTGTGGGCTGGCATCCCAACCTTCTGTTGCACTGAGCTTCTGACTCTGTCCTAGTGCCAGATGGCTTCAGAGACAAGTGACTTCATCTCTTTTAAAGGGGCAAGGGATCTGTCAGCAGTGGCCTGTAGGAATCCGTGTACATCATCCTCGGTGGGGAAGCCAGTGAGAGGAGTATGACACAGCAGTGATTAGGAACCCGCAAAGGGCACAAAGAGATTCTGGCCCAACACTGCCAACAGCCCTGTGTCCTCCACACTGAGCAATCCATTGTGTTCAATCTGTCCCACACAATAGCCTTGTGCAATGCCATAGAGAGTGTGGGGCCCAATTCCTGTGTGAGCTCTGTAGTAATGCCCTACTGTGAGCGTAAGGGCGGGGATGACCCAGCATTCATCCTCAAAACCCAAAGATGTTTCAGTGGAGGCTGCACTGGATCTTGGTGAGACCAGAAGGAGTGGTTTGCATTGCAACAACCTCTATCCCCAAAACTATGTATGACAGGTGGCCTGAGTCAAAACCACCCATCCATGGACTCTTCTTGGACCTCAGGCCTCGAGCTGCTCTAAAGAAATCCCAGTTCAAATTTGTATTGGGTAAAAAGGGTGGATTTCAGAGTGGAAATCAGGTTTGCACACAGAGATGAGGTTCAGGACCTTTGGTTACCATTTGTAAGGTCTGTTGCAAAGGGAGACATGGATCTACCCTGGGAGGCTTCAAGAAGATGAGAGAGATGTAATTGCCTGTCCCTCTCTGTAGACAGCATCTGCCTCTCTCCCCAGAGTGTTCTGCTTGGCTGGGAGCTCTACAAGAGTGTTCTTGACTCATCGGAGTACCTTCGTGGAGGGTTGCTATCAGCGCTGGTCAATGGGGTTGCAGTGCACGCACAAGCACAGGGAGCTGATTCCTGCACAGAGCTGGATCCTCCCCTCCCCCAGCGCACACGCTCCCGCTTGTTGGGGAAAATGCTGCTGTTGTTCCAGGCAGATAATCGCCCCTTCCCTTGCAAGTCCCTGCACGCTCCTGTGCAAACATACCCACAGAGCATTTCAGCTCACCAGATGCTGAGGCTCAAAGGCCAGACCCACAGACCGTCTCTCCTTTTTGCAAAGGGGAAACAAAGTTTTTTGACCGTGAGGAAGGTGACCCTCCATCTGCCCCAGCTCTGCCTCGAGGCCCGTCAGACCCCAGCACACCAGTGAGCAGGCATTTGCTGTAGATTTGGAGGTGGGCTTACTAATCAGGCCAGGCACCACGGGAGAGCAACGGGGGCTGGAACTGCTTAGGAGGTGCTCACCATGGGGCTGGCTGCCCACCTTCACCACAAAGCTGGAGCACTTCAGTCCCTAGCTGGCCCAGCTTGCGCAGAGTGCCAAACCCTCAGCAGGGTGATAAAGCAGGTTGCTTCTAAGGGTAGGAAGGTTTGGAGAAACCCCGCTGTGGCACATCGCAACAGCATTGCCCTGATCTCCAGATCCATGGAGGTAATGCTCTGGTGGAGCCCGCTGTAAGCATTGGCTGGGAAGGACACATGTTTAGGAGAATGAGCTGGAACATGGGCCTGCAGGCATGTGTTCAGGAGGCAGCAGATCTGGTCCCCAGGGCAATGAGTAGGTATAGCCATTGGCAGTGAGGCCCCTCTAAGTGTTTCTTGTCAGTCCAGAGAGGCCCGTGGTGATTTCCCTATCCTCGCCTGAACATGCTGCTTCTCTGCAAAACTCTTTGCGTGCGGCTAACCCACAGCAGAACATCTCAGCTTTATCAAATGGAGATCTTGGGCGGAACTAGGAAATGAAATCTCTGCCTGTGATTAGGGAGAAAGGAGCGTCCTTGCCAGCCAAGTGATGGAGTTCTGACATTCCCCACACCCTGGAAAAGGGCCCGTTGCATCCAATGGGGCGAGATCTCAGCAGCGGGATGTGGTGGCATGAAATGTCGACTCCAGCTTATGGAGCTTTTTTTGGCTAAGTGGTGTGAAGCGGCTCCATCTTCTTTCTTTCCTCCTGGTGTAGCTCCCTCAGTCAGGCCAATCCTCTCTGCAACCACAGGCACTTCTGCAACCCACCTCTTTCTGCAGGAGCAGGAGTTATTCCTTAGGACAAACACGACACTTCCCAGCTCAGCCTGACTTCAAGTTGAATAGGAGAGCTGAAAAGGCAGAGCCAGACAGTCTTCACCAGTCCAAGGCTCTTAATCACTGCTAATAAGAGAATTAACAGCTGGACCCAAGAGAAGTTCTCCTGTGCTTCTTTCTCCTCTGGGATAGTAACTGATCCAAATAGGCTTCAGGAGCCCAAGTCTGCCTTTGTATGGAAAGCAAGAGTCCATCTTGCTGTCCTAGACAGCTATAATCTGAGGATTTTGAAGCCTCTTCTCCACAGCTAGAGTGCTGCTCACCCTGTCACCATGATTTAATTAGAAAAGGCGATTTTTCTTATTAAACCTTGTGGTATATTTGCAAAAAAAGACAGTCTTTTGGACAATCAAGTCCTCCTTCACTCATGTCCCCAAAAAAGTCTGTGTTGGTTTTTTTTTTCCAGCTATACTTGTTTGGTTAATACGATGTTTCCCTGCTCCATAACCAGGAAACAAAGTCATCTTTAAGTTCTCAGGAACCCCCTGCAGTTACCAAGACTGGTATCATGATCTGCCACTGCTGAGGAAAGGAAGACCAGGTGTCCTCAGTCTGCTGGCAATGAGGTGGAGCTGTCAGCAGCTTTTGCACTTGCTGAGCATTCAGACATGTTTTTCACACGGACCAAAATAATAACCACCCGAAGCTTATGCCCAACTTCTCTGCAGGGTCTACCTGATACATGGCTCTTCCATGAGCACCAGCTTCCTCAAACAGCATTTCATCAGCCAAGCACAGCAAAGAGAAGGGACTGAAAGAGGGTCTCTGTGACCAACTGGAAGAGCAATGAGTGCAAAAAGGAGAGCTGTCTTGTGGGTGGCATGATGGTCTCTTGCCTTGATGAAGACCAGCACTGCCAGCCTTGCTAGCTGAGAGTTCGCACCTTGCGACACTAGATGAGACCAAGTCCCTAAACCCAGTGTCTCCAGATGCAGGTGAACGGAGCAAGGCGCCTGGTCATTCATGAAAGGCTCCAAACACAGGGGAAATGCTGGTTCTTGTAGCAATCAGCTGATGCCCTGAAGTCAGAGGTTTGCTCATTCGTACCTTGGTATGTCTAAATATAATACAAGCATTGTTCTGAGCCCTGCCTCAGCATCATTGAAATCCAGCCACCAATACCTGATTTTCTTGCCTTCTATGGCTGCGAGAGATGCAGCTGCATGAAGGAACTTTTCCTTTCGTTCCTCCCAAATGCACCTCCCATTGCCATTACTGGCTGATCACCTGACCTCCTCTCATGAGACATCTTAAAGAGAAGCTGATTTGCAGTTTCAAGGTACTATTACTTCTACTGTCACTTTCATATTCCTCAAAGCTTCCCTGCATCTTCCCCTATGAGTTATCTGACTAAACCAGCTAGAAAAATGGACAAGCCACAGATGTAAATCCAACTGGATTTATGTCCTCATTCAGTTCAAACCGAATGGCCTCAGAGGCCATGATAAGATTGAAATTAAAGTCATTTTCCAAGTGCAGTAAAGAAGCTGTGAGGAGAGCATCCAACGCAAATGTTTGCAGCACAAGAGCGAGCAGGTCACCCCAGGGAGATCTCACCATACTGTGCAAATTTATTCACTTATTCTTGGTACAGACTGTTCACTAGATTTAATCTAAAACGTTGAACAATTTTAATTCCATCAAAACTGCATTTTCTGCTGAAATTAGCAGATCGTCTTCACTCACCTCCAGCAACAACCCCAAATAGTCCAATACATCATGGGTCAACTTCTTCACATCTATTCAGACTTGCACCATGAAATCACGTGGATTTTCCCATGTATTATTTGTGTCCTGTGATTTAATTTGACAGTGTCTAATTTGAAACAAGTTCTAGTTGAAGCTGTAGGTGTGGCTGGAGGATTCATAACCTGCTATCCTGGGGGAACTGCTCGTGACTAGTAAGGTACAAGTTTGCATTCACCACTCCTCCACAGATGGGATTCTAGTGGGGTCTGTCTCTCTCCTCTACCTGCTCCTGTGCTCAATTCCACTGCTGTCGCCTGCATGGAGCCTCAAAAGGAGCAGTCAGGCACCTATTCAGACTGTTTCAAGTTAAATTTGTCCAGTTTTCATATTCTTTACTTGCTTTTGTTTTCTTAAAACTGTACAGAAAGCTTTCTGGTCATTTCCTCTGCAAAAACACATCCCAGGAGGGGGGAAAACTTCACCTAAACCTGAACATTTATTTCCCACATTGAGACCTGCCCCTGTATCTGTACAAACCCCGCTGCAATCTAAAGGGGGTATGTTAGTACTTAATGAAGGGAACTGGGACAAAGAGCACTGAAGTTACCTACAGGCTGCCCATGCTCTAGGCAATGTGATGAGGAACATCCACGGCAGGGTCTGTGTCCCTGCTCCTCGGTCCAGCCCCGAACAACACCCCTAGGGTTGGGATGCTCTTTCTTTGCTAAGAAAAATCCCCCAAAGCTCCA
>WEIS01046275.1:0-13513 GCA_013389965.1 Todus mexicanus
CCAGTGTGGCTGACGCAGGGCTGCGCTGCCTCACCTGTGCTCACGTTCTTTGCTGTAATAAGGGGTCGATGGGCTCCACGTGGGACAGTGCATAGTGACACTGGGCAAATCTGAGTCCAGAACCCACCAGCTGCCCCAGCTGTGACTATGGCTGCTGAGAAGCAGGAACATACGATAAACACCTCAGATGACTACCCATAAACAAAATGTAAGTTAAAAAGAAATTTGTTTTTTGAAGGTGTTTATGAAGGAGAGAGATGTTAAGGCAGAAAAGTGTTCTCCTGTGGGTACTTGTGTGAGAGATGGAAGCAACCAGGGAGTGACAATCACTTAGAGCAGAGTAATAAAAAGTCTTGCGGAAACTGTGCGTGGAAGATGTGGCAACTGTTAGGAAAATGACTGTTGAAATGACTGCTTTGGTACTCAATAGCTCCCCTCCTTTCTTCTGAGCTGACACATTGCATGTGCTTACCGAACTAACCAAAAGTTGTCAGCTGGATTTCATATCACCTTATAACTCCACAACAACTAAGTCTCAAGCATTGACTCTCTATTCCAGGGATGATCTAAGATGCAGGAAAAATGTGACTGGATGATTTCAGCAGTTGGTAAGATCTGTAATTAGATCAGGCAAGGAGAGCTTGCTGACCTGGTACACTCTCTCCTGACCATCACAGAAGTCCAAGAAAGTGTTGCTGGGACCTTGCAGGATTCATACTCTCCTCCATGAGCAGAGCAAAGCATGCCTTGCTAATTAAGAAGTCATGTTTCCAGGGTGTTGTTAGTGTTGATGGGAAGTATTAAGGCTGCTCTTGGAAAAGGAGATGAACAAGGCAGAGCTTTTCTGGCACGTGGCCCCTAAGAAAGAGAGGAAGTCACACAAGATGGTATTTTTCAAGTGGAAAGGGATGAAATCATTGAGGAAAAGAGTAATTGTTCCTAGTTCAGAAGAGCACGTTCCAGACGGTGGGGAGGAAACCCCATTTTCCGAGAGGAGTGTGGCTGGGTGTTTTTCAGCTAAAGTATCCTGATTTGTATTGATGATGTTCACTTGGTGGTGAAACCTAAGATAACCATAGTTTAAAAAAAAAATCATGGTGACATACAGGCTTTTTCTACTCACAATATTTTTTCCTTATCTGATCCCCACCTGCAGCTGGGAGTTGGCTTGTTTTTATTGTGTTGAAAGATCTAGTTTGCTTGAGATCCCTCCAGTAATGCTTGCAGCAAGGTTTCCTTCCAGGTTGTTGTCATTAATTTTCAGCTACATCTGGATCTGTGTGAAAATTCAGTTTTCTACCACAAGCACTCTCAGTGACCAAAATAATAGCACTGATTAAAATTTCTAAGGAAAAAACAAAGTAAACCAGATTTCCTCGAGTCAGCATGATAACCATCTTTGCCATCATGCAGGCTTTGAAGAGGGCATGTATGTCAAAGATCATTTATGCCCCACAGGGAGGACAGAAACTTCCAAATGCTAAGATGAGGTTGAAAAGGAAAGAAGCAGAGAATGTTTTTCAGATTTAATTTGGGACTAGCCCAAAGGATACCCATGAGAGAGGTAGGGGGAAGGAAATGTCAAAACACAGTTTTCCAGCAATGCTGATTCTTTTGCGTTTTGTAGATAATGGTTAAGAGAACATCTTTATTTTTATGGTACATCAGGCGTGTGCTTCGTGCCCACAGACAAAACCTAAATGCCATGTCCTTGCCCAAAGGAAGCTTGACTTGCACTGAGTCTCTATTTCATAAAGACATATGTCTGGTGATAAACAAATTGCGCTTAGTTTTTCTTTCCACTCACGCAAGCAATTATTGTACACAACATGAAACTGGGCTAGTTGGCTGCATTGTTGAGTTCTCAGATCCTTCCATCTCTGCAGATGCTGCCCCCAGGGACATCCCCCATACCATAGCTGGACATCTCCAGGGAAGCATTAACATCAAGCTTTAGTGGGGGAGTTTAATCCCCAACATCTCTGAAGCTTTTGCATAAAGGTGGCTACAAAGATCCATCCATGTAACTTCTTAAACGGATGCAGAGTCTCACCCACAAGTGGAGTTAAACTCTGGTTGCAACGTCCTTTAGAGAGGGAAGCAGTAGGACACAGAGCATATGGCCTGCAGTGATCTGTGGCAAAGGAGAGGGGAAAGGGATGTCAGGAGGACTGGGGAAGAGGCTGGAACAGTGGCAGATACCTCAGCAGGCTGGCAGGGAGAGACCCTTCCAGGATCTGATGGACGGTAAGAAGCTTGGCCCATGAACAAGAAAGAGGTGCTGGTTTTAAGCCCCAGTATTTATCCATCATTTCGCAGAGTCAATGAGCTTTGGTGGAAACGGGCTGGTGTCAAAGTGGTCCTCATTTATGAGCGAATGGTGTGGCACCGCAGCTGGCAGAAGGCAGCTCTGTGGAGAGCCTTTGCTCACGCTTCCCCGTTTCAACCCTTGCATAAAGCCGTCTGTGCAGACACCATTTCTGTGGGGTGGTTTTGGGCCTTGTCAGCTGTGAAACCACATCAGATGTGCTCTGGTTATTAGCAACATGACTGTCATTTAACATTCAAATTGTAGCCACAAGGAAAATTTAGGAAGATATATGTACCCAGGAGTGGGTTTCTCCTAAAGCCTCCAACATCCAGATACAAGGCATGTCTGGAGAAAATGAAAAGAAATGAGACACCAGGTTCCAAGCATCTGCAGGGTACCAGGGACAAGCAGGTGGCTGCACACCTGGCATGGGAAAGTCACTGCTCTCAGCTGCCATTTATTATTTTTCCTCTCCAACCATGAGCATTTGTGACCATTTAAGGCTGATAGGTTTGGTTTCCTGATCACTATTTTTCCTAACACTTGCTCTACCATCTGTGTAATTTCGGTTGGCTTCCTGCTAGAGAGGTGGTATATTTTCTATATTAAACTGGGCAATAGCATACATCTTTCTCAGTCAATTATGTTTCTCAATCCTGAGTGCATGGGAATGTTATACGCCTTGCTGGGTGTTTGTCTGCCTTAAGTTTCTATGGCCTTCTTACTCCTGCATCACTTTGGTGTGTTGGGAATAGGCCGTGCCGCGGTGTTTGTAGAGAGCAAGACCCTAAGCTTTGACCTCCTTTTGGAGATTCGGGGTATAAGTGGTTACGTGCAGCTGCAGATCACTGTTTGCACAAGGAGAGCAATAAATTTCAGACTCTCATGTCATTAAATCATGCAGTTTGGTCTGGGATTCTGTCCTGATCTCAACAACCATTTGTTAATAGTTAAGAAGGCCTTGACAAATTCTTAACTGGTTAATAAATAACTCAGGGAAGAGAAAGTTTCTTTCTAAATTACAGGTTAGTTTGCTTGATTTTTAATGATGTTCCTCATGTTTGCCTTATAAAATTTCTTGAGAGTGTAAATCAAACAGCAACAGGCTAGTGGCACTGAAACCACTTACACTCTTTTCTATGTTAATCAAAGGCAACTTTGGTTTGGTCACTTGCCTCCTCTGACATATGCTATAGGATTAAATAGGTTATTGTAATTAAAGATTGAAAAGGCCTATGGAACTCGGTCACACTTGGAGTCTGTCCTCTTGCAAAATCAGATTACAAATTCCAGGTGATATCATCTCAGGTATGAAATGCTTCCAGTCAGAAGAGATCAGCTTATTTTCCTAACAGCATTCCTGGGAGCTACTGCCCGTGAATCTGGGTTTCTGCAATTGATTTTGTTTCTCCATATGTTGGAACAGCCCTAGCAAAGCATGTTCGGTCTCCCATCCCCCTGGATTATTTGGTGAATGTTTCTTTCATCTTAGATCACAGACAGACAAGCATCAGCTCACGAGGTGTCATGTACCAGCTACTGAATATAGAGCTGTAAGCAGCAGAAAACACAGGCTCTGCTTCTTTAATTAGTTCATGCATCTGCTTTGTTAGCTGATCAGAAGTCCAAGAGCATAAGGAGTATTTGGCCCAGGACATTGATAGCCATGCAGTGAGATCATCAACAATTCTTGCCAAGAGTGGAGGTTAAGGAGTCCTCCTCCTAGGTCCCAAAATAGATTTCCTGTTGAAAACCCAGATAGTTACACTATTTCAGTATCACACAGCCACTTCTTGTCATTATGTGAAGAGTTGTGAACTTTGGTGGAGTTTATACCCTGATGCACATGACTTCCAGTAGACCCTCACCCGTGGCTGAATTTGAGTGACCTCTTCGCTCTTGCTGTCTCACAGCTGTGCAGATGTCCTTCGTAAGCTGCTGCGTCTCAGTTCTGATAGATCTCCCAATGGGCAAAGATGGTCCAGGTATCCAGAAGACGGTTTTGTTTGCTGGTCAATGCAAAGGCTTGAACAGTGCATGCGAAGGGTAAGATCAAAGATACTCATATTATCTTTTGGTATGCCTTGGAGAAGGTGTGTTGGTTTTTTTTTACCGGTGACAGATACAAACTTCCCCGTGAACAGGAAAAGCAGCATGAAGCAAAGATTGTGAGGTATGGGAGCTTTTTATAGTGAGTTGGTGGCTTTTCTCTAGAGGGAAGACTAAAACTCTGCAGCCAGCATGAATGTTTTCGTAAACAGCTATGGCCATGGGCAAAACATCTGAGACACTGGGTGCATATTCTTGCCAAATGTGAGGTGTTTTATCTTCAGAAGCGAGAGCTGCAGTCTTCTCCACCGCTCTGCCCAATTTTTCAGCTCATTCATCCATCTTTTGAACATTTGACTGCATTAACATTGTACCTTTAGCAAGTCTCAAAAGCTGCTCTGCAAAATGATGAGCCATATGCATAGAAACACCGAGTCTCTTCTCCCCACTAAGGTGCTCTTCTCTGGCACCAGCCCCACTCAGAGCAGCACTGCCTGTACTCTCCCAGCACAGACAGGCCAGGTCATCTGAGGAATGGCCAACATTCACCACTGTCCTGCTTGGTGTTGGACTTCCCAGGCTGGGATGAGTTGGACTGGCTGAGGAGATAGTCTTATGAATTCCACTAAAACCAGGACGCTTTGCAGGAGCGATGCTACTGGTGCTTCACAGGCATTCATATTTGTAGCCTGAGGACAGGCAATAAATGAGCATATAAAGTTAATTCTGCTAACCGACTTAAGTTTTATGCAGATGAGAGCAACGCTGTTTTCTGGAAAATGCCCTCTAGAAACACCAACTTCTACTGCCTGCTACCTGTGTTAATCTGTCCTTTGAGTTAGGGTTACAACCACGCTTAGTGCTCAGAACGAGAGCGGCCAGTCTGCTCAGTTTAGTATTTGGTTAAGAATAGGATAATTACATGAGTTTAGTTCTCAATATGATAAAATCAAGATCTGGCATGGTTGTTGGTCTGGTTTTAACCTTAACATTATGCACAGACTTAATACTAGGGATCCACTCTAAGCTTACCTGCAAAAGGCTGCAAGCTCTGGAAGTGTGTGCCATGAACACAGAGCCCTTTAGGGTGAGGCAATGCATCCTCCTCTTCTACCCTCAATTCTCCTGAACTCCAGTGGTAGGTACAGGCCCTACCCTAAGACAAGGGCCCTTTCTAGGTCTAATTCAAAGGTGAGAACTTGGTCTTACCCACAGCTTTCCTACTGAACTTTGTAGGATGTAGCAGTAAATCCTCTTCTAAACTCCAGTTCTGCAGTTGGGAGTTGGACAGAGCAGCAACATGGAGGAAGCACATCCCTGCTCCTGGGTTTGTGAGTGAGAGCTGTATGGATGGCTTGGGTTAAGAAGGACAAGGACTGACAATTATGGGTTATATCCACATCCTGCCTAGCATAGAAGGGTATGTTTAGGGCTCCCTTTTCCAAGTGCATCCTTTCTATCTTTAGGTTTTTGATTGGAAATGTGTTTTTCTTGAACTGCCCAGGGACTGTAGTGCAGGTGCTCTGGTTAGGGGTTTTTATTTCATGGACTGGTGATGCCAAGCTAGGACAGCCTGGGCACAGTGTCTCTTTGGCACTCGGAGCATTTCCTTTAGTCCCTAATCAAATCATGTTTAGCTACTATGAACTGCCCTGAAGATCATATTTAAAGCAATAGACTAATATCATAAAGTGTTTGCTGGAAGCACCGTATTATTCCTAGTCCTGTGCCAAGGCTTACTCTACTGCACCTGCACTGTGAATTGGAGTAGAAGCTGCTTTTCTGCAAGCTGGACCAGTTTTCTTTCTCTGGTGTCTCTGGGTAGTTTTATTGAAACAAGTGGGGCAGGGGATATAGGCATGTTTTGGCAGGGCACGAAAGTGGGAACAAGCAGCAGGGGTTGCAAGGATCCCAACCTCGCACTGCTGCTAAGGGCTTGTATCCTGTGCCCAGGGGCAGGAGCAGAGAGCTGGAGAGGGAAGCAGAGGCTGGATGATGCCACATACCAGTGCTGCTGTTTGTCTCCAGTCCTTGCAGACCAGCCGTGTTGCTGTCCTGAAAGGGGCAAACTGGAGCACAGTTACCCCAGGGCTGGTATGCAGGGCAGAGCACATGCCCGGGCACACCAGCGCACACGCGATGTCAGGCACAGAGATGCAGATTTGTACTTTGCATGTTGTCCATACAGCACTTGGTCACACAATGTAAGTATGGCTCAGGGAAAATGGGAAACCTGTCCCAGGCAAGATGTTTTAGCTCTCTCCAACTTTTCCTTATCCTGAGAGGAGACAAGTGGAGCTAAGGGCCCCACCTCATAATTAAAGGTATCAGAGACAAGGAGCGTGTAAGACAATCTTTCCTAATTAGTTAACTGCATGGGTTAAATGGCATCTTAATTTTCCTTCTCAGTGGCAAGGTGAGCAAACGGCAGAAAGTCCTTGGCTGGAAGAGAGAGAACAGGTTAGTCTGCAGCTTTCTCCTTCCCCTTAGGAGAGCCCTTTGATGTCTCTGAGCAGTGACTCTCCGCCCATTAATTCCAGGCAGTTTTCAGTCTGAAGTGCATGGCAGGCACAAAACAAATAACCAGATGTCAAACTTTCTGCCCTTCCCTAGAGTCATGAACAGAGGTTTGAGCTTTTAAATACATATAAATATTCTGTGCGTTGTTTTGTTTCTCCCCTTCCCCCTCCTCTTCTGTGATTTCATCTGACAGTCTTTGGAGAACAAGGGGGCTATTCTTGGAGACCATCCTCATCCTAGAAATCATAAATCTGTCCCTCTCTTCTTGGACGTGCTCCTATCTCAAATGCTCATGGCACATCAAAGGAGCCAACACGTGCTCCCAAAGGGTCTGCTCTCTATTGAGGACACAAGTGTCCTGTCCTCACACATCAAGCTACTCACAGCTTCTGCT
This sequence comes from Todus mexicanus, assembly GCA_013389965.1. Classification (NCBI taxonomy): domain Eukaryota; kingdom Metazoa; phylum Chordata; class Aves; order Coraciiformes; family Todidae; genus Todus; species Todus mexicanus. The sequence goes on from WEIS01046275.1 coordinate 7,275, forward strand.
CTCACTGCTCAGTCACTTTTTACTGCATCCTTGGGACCTGGGAGCTACTGAAAGCTTTGCATTTGTAAAAGGGAATATTTAAAAAGTAAAGTCAGGCTAGGATAAAGCACAGCGAACAACATTCGCTTAGAAATAATATGGGTAAGAGAAATTAGGTTGTAGAACTAATAATTCTATGGGTGGGATTTCAAAGACTCCTGCAGCACAGAATTCCATCTGTATAACATGACAGCTATGCTCTCTATTTTTATTTTCTTAAATGTATAATTTTAAGAAGAGTCTTCTTTCTTTACGTGCATTAACAGTTCCGTAACAGGGATCCTTTCTCCATGCCAGCCCTTTTAAAGATTAAGAATGAGACAATGGCTGCTAGATGAGTCTTGTCCCATCTTCTACACCCAGTGGAAAATGGACAGAGGCAAGAGAACCCAGGACTCTCTTGATGTGATGTTTGAGCTATCACCCAAGCTCAAACACAGATTGGCTGGTCTCCAAAGATTCCTCTTGAGCCTTGAAGGAAATAGGTTAAATTGGGGGTATATTAGTCATTTTAGCTGGGCAGGGTGTGTCAAAGCCCTAGCAGGGAGGCAGGAGATGCCTCAGGCACTGTCGGGAGCATGGCCATGAGAGCTCCCACTGAGAACATGCATTTGAGCCTTGGTCCCTTGCACCCAGCCCTTTACTAGTGCTGGCTGCTGCCCTGCTAAAGTGGGCTTTAAAGCACTGGGCGGGGTGAGCCAGGGTAGCTGCAGGCTGTGCCTTATGCCACTGGAAACCTGGAGGAACTGTGTAACCATTGCCTTGAACCCGACCATGTGCTTTGCGTGCAGGGGCCAGAGGCAAAGGAAAATATGGTGAAGTCACTTCAGGGGCATCACTTTGCACCTGCCTAAGCTCATTCACTGGCCATTTGTCCAGTTTGGAGGAGAAAAAAGAAAAAAAAAANTTCAGTGTGGACCTGATGAAAAGGCTTCTTCGTGTATCCTAGTGTCTCATTGGCATAAATAACTTTGCTCTAAGTCAACTGCAACATCAGCAAGTTGACTGTTTTCAGAGCAGAAGTGATTTTACAAGTTGGTATCTGAGCGTGTGAAACGCTTTTCTGCGGTGGTTCTGAGTTTTTGAACAAAAGCTTTGTTGTCATTGTGGGATTGTTACTTTTTTTTCCTTGTGGTTAAACATTTTGACGGAGAGTTCACCTGATTTTCATAAAATTTTTGGCAGGGGAAAAGTCAGCATTTTCTCAGTGAGAACTCACTGAAGCAGAGAAACGGGGCTTGGTTAAAGGAGCGTGGCTAACTCCAGCGTAATCATTGAGAAAAACCAGAGTGTAGAGTGAGCAAGTGCCTCTTTGGCTTAGTGCTTTAACAAATTATCTATATAAGCCTGAGTTATTCATGAGATTTTATTTCACTTCAGTTAGTTTAATTCCACACTGACCTCGGGCATGAAATCCGCTGAGGACCTTGCTTGGATAAGGAGGAGCCGTGTGTAGAGCAGATTTTGGCAGCTCGCTCTTGCAGGCTTTGCTCAGAGAGTAGCATTGATTGTGGTGTCAGTCCAGTAAGACTTTGCTAAGGTTCAGGGTTGTGGATCCAGAGCCTCTGAGCAGCAGATACCGGGTGTGTGGTAGATATTTGGGGTGATGGAGTTTGAAGGATGAGCAGTTTGAATTCGGTATTGGGAGAATGTGCAAAGGAGAGGACAGAAGTTTAGCTCCTTTGTACAATATTTTCTTCCTACATCAGGGTTTCAGGGGAGTCAGGATCTGGGAGGCTGTTATCAGAGCAGACTCCAGAGATATGGGTACAGTGTGTGGGTCAATGACCCAAAAGAAGTCCAAGTTCCTTTCTTGGTTGTTCCTATCCTTCTGCATACAACCTGTAACCTGCTGCAGCGTCTATAACACTTGGAACAGCTCTTGTCTGGAGTTGAGGACCTTGCTTGCATATCATCCCTCAAAGCATGATGCTGGGGAGGTGTAAGCTGTCCTTGAATTCTTTCGTCCTGGAGACATGGGAGGAGGAGGCGCTCCAATGGAGCATGCCCCCAACTAGTGTTTTATCCTCATTCTCCCAATCCATCCCATGGCTGCAGTGACTATGGCACAGCTGTAAACCCATCATCTTTATCTTTCTAAAGAAAGAACCTTAGGAAAACATCTCCACATACTTTGGAATGACCTATGAGTAGCAGGGAAGATTTTCTCCCTCTGTGTTTGGCAGATGTGGTGGCAGCAGTGACCATGATACAGTAAGCTGATAGTGAGCTCATGAGTCACTTCTCAAACACAGAACTGGCAAAACAGGCTGCATGAGGCCTCATCAGTGCTCAGGATATCATAATTGTGATGATCTGAAGAAGGGCAAACACATCGTTATTTATAAGGCAACATTAGTGCAATCACATTCTCCTGGGGAAACCCCTGGCTGCTTCGAGCACATGGCTACGGCCTCGCTGGGGATGCGAAGGTGAGCCTTTGATGTCCTTGCCTTGTTCGCCCTGGTAGCAACTCAGTTCAGCAGGAGCATTTGCGGTTGAGGTGTTCCCTTGATGATTTTCTCTTACCTTTCAATGACCTGCTTCCACTTGAGCAAACCAGTTCTCCCCTCTGCTAAATAAACCATTGAATGAAGATTTCTGGTAACTGGGAAAATACCAGAAGTTCCACTTTACTATAACCACCTTGATTTTTTTGTTATAAGAGTGAGCAATTGTTCCCTGTCTGAGGCACGTGGGTTTTTGCACTGACCTGGGGCAGACATTTGTACGTGCTGCTGAGTTTGCCTGTGAAGTGCCCAAGTCAGTCAGTGCTGCTCAAATTCTGGCTCCAGCAATGGTCTAAGCGGAGTCTTCTGCCCAGCCCGTTATTCAGGTTGGTGCACATTCCTGGGAGCAGCCACTTACCCTTTTATAGTTCTTGCTTCAGCTGCAGTCTACTGTGGCATTTTCCCCAGAGAGTCGCTAGAACGGATCTTTCCTATCCCTACCTCCCCAGGCGATAAAACAACAGGGTCTGAGTTGGAACAAGCAGAAGGTAGAGCTGCACACACAGTATGAACCTGTCGAGAGCTCATCCCAGCCATGGTGACCCACTGCATGGCCCAGCAACGGTGGGGCTTGAGGACAGCAGATGAGCTCCGTGGGCAAAGGCAGGTGCTGCACTTGAGCAGGTCTGAGTGAATGCACATAGGCACCAGCGTCATGGACCATCGTGCACACTCTTCGTCAGCTCCCGTATATGTCTGCCATGTCCTCCAGGGCTGAGCTTGTCTCTGGCAGGTGCGTAGATGCAGCCGTTGGCTGAGCTTATTTGGCTATGCAGGGGTGAGGGGCCATGGGGCAGGAAGGGGCTGTACTGCAGCTCCCACGTGCTTAGCCAGGGCTGATTGTGCCAGGAGCGTCGGCACCCACAGCAGCCAGTCCATGGCACCAACTTGTCACACACCTGTACTCTCTGTGGATGTCACTGCTTGGTGGTGTCTCGTTCCCCATAAAAGAAGATTTTCAGACACCAACTTTCTTCCTAGGTGAGGGAAGATGTGTGGGTCAAGCAGAAAGGATTTCTTCGTTCCCTATGGGGTTTTGAAAAGCATCCTCCATGGGAAAAAAGGCCCTTAGATTATAGCAGCCTAAGCAATTATACAGCTGTATCTAAGATCTGTAGATCTCAAGGAATCTCTTGGTGCCTTACCCTGGCATGTTGTATTTTCTGGCAGTCAGAGCTGTGTGTGTGCAGGTGTGTGGTTTATTTACTCCTCCTGATTTAGGTGATACTCTTTTAAACCAGCGCATCCTCAGGTTGGACTGAATTCCCATTAACTCCCACTAGATAGGAAGGTGTGTCCTGCTCAGCATCGCAGGTGGTTTTTTAAAACGAGAGGAGGGTCGGTGTGGTGTCTGGGCCAATCCCTCATTGCCAGAATATCCACATTTAGCTCTTTTTGTCTCTGGAGACCTCTCTAAGTCTGTTTTACATCTGAGGACACTGACACCCACGAGCTGAGCAAAACTGCAGAGGGAATTAGTGCCACAGCGGAGCAGGGGTAGGTTGTGTCCAGTTCCCAGAGCTATGCATGGACCACCCCATCCTCTCTGAGCTTGTGCGTGGCTGCGGTATGTGTCTGAGAAAGGCTGTGCCCTCCTTTGAGCACCTGGTACACGATGCCTGGGTTGCATTGACCTTTCCTGGGCTCTGCTGACAGCTCTCCCGCCTCACAGCGGGCTGCTCCTGTGTGCAGTCATTCTCTGCAACGAGTTTGAGACATAAGCAGCCACTTTGCAGTCCCCTAACATCTCTCCTACTCCTAAAAAGGGAGGGAGAGGGAGCCAAGGAGCATTTTTTTGACCTGGGAGATACACCCGCACAACAGGGCTGCGGCGCTTGACCCGAGTCCTCGGTGCTGCCACGCTGCAGTGACCAATGGCTCCCCAGTGACAAGCCCTGTCTTTCCCTTTTAAGCCTATTTGTGAAAGCACGGCTGGTTTATTAATTTTTTTTTTACTTTCTTCTTTTGGTGCCAATCTCTATTGTCTGAGGAAACTTTTGCTAGGAAACTGGGACTGGGGAAAAGGAAACTCAAAGACAGAGCAGCCAAACCCTTTGCAGGAATCTGCTCTCTTCTGAAGGTTAAAGCTTGTCATTTTTTGATTTACTGGAAATGATTGGTGTTTCCTTTGTTCCCCTTTGCGGTGGCTGCTCTGATAAGCCCTGAGGGATGCTTTCCTTGGACAGATCTGGAACAATTACAGCAAAAGAAATAAGGAAAGTAAACCCATGTCCTGTTTTTCCTTATTTCATTTCTTGTTAATCAGTGATTTACCTCGTTTCAGAGAGAGACTCAGGACTATCTCTCTAATTGCTGGGGACTTTAAACAGCTGCAGACACAGAAATACCATCCACTATGGGCTGCTGCGATGAGAGTGTTGCTGAATGCACTATGTGGTCTGACCTTTTGGGTTTTGGAGAGCTGGTTTCAGGGACTGACACAGCTCAGAGATGAGAGTTGTTCTGGAGCCTGAGGTGAAGCCCTTTCTATCCACAGTGCAACTCTGAGTCCTGTCCAGGACTGGAGTAGGAGGGTGCTGGGGCTCCAGGCTGAGCAGGGCTGTGTGTGGCCCAGAAATATGGAGGGGGATGTTGTAGGTCAAAGTCTGCTGATAAAGCCCCACTGATTCTAGGAATTAATATCTTCTGCCAGACTGGGCACAGTTGGTGAATGGAAAGGGACTTGGCCAGTCCTCTCCTGCCGTGGATGCAGAATGCAAGTGGTGTGAAGCCGTTCCGCTGTGGCGAGCCAGCTTCAGTCCTGTTCCTTCCTAACGTGGAGCCCTCTCACACCTTGGGAGAGTTGTTCGATGAGGTATCGTTCCCCTAGTTTTGCAACAGCAAGCTTTGCTTGTCTGTGCCAGGGGCATCCCTGCCTGGAGAAGGCTGGAGGCCCAACCCATGTTCCACTGAAGCAACGGGAGACTTTCCCAATGACTTCAGTTGGCTGTGAACAACTCTTGTGACTTCTCTGTGCCTTGGTTTCTCAGCGTAGAAATGCAGTACAATAGCCACCACCTCCTTGGAGTGCTCAAGGCTTGTTTGTGTTTAATGGAGCACTGAGATGTGTGGAAATAACGCGTCATGAAAACCCCTTCGGAGAAGACAGAGCCTGAACTCCTGTGACTGCTGCTTCTTTGAACCGCAGGGACAAGCCTTGTGCACGATGTTACTTGCTGTGGGGAGCTTTGCTTGGAAGCAGGAAGGGAGAACCACTGTCTTGCTATTTGGGTGGACTTAGACCTATACGAACTTGGGCAGACAGTAGCTGAGTGACCCACTTGCCCAGTCCTCCTCCATCCCTCCCTAGAGCTTCGTGGTCCAGGCCTGGCCATGATGAGTTGCTCTGCACTGTGCTGGCTCCTGCAGCACAAACGCAACCCGCCGAGTCAGAGCCAACATGAGGAGCCAGCAGCTGGTTTAGCTACCACCCTCGTGTCTTCTTCCTCTACCACCCTGTAAGGCCAAGTCATAGGGTGATGGCAGTGCCCACCAAGCTGCTTCAGATGCCCCAGAAACCTTCCCTGTTTTTTTTTCTTTTTTTCTTCAGCTGGCACACAACTGACAGCTAAGATAGTGGGAGCAGCTGGAAGGAGATACCCAGCAGCACTGTTCATAAAAGTCCAGATGAAGGATTGAAACACCTGCTAGCACCAGGAAAAATGTTTGCTATGGGACATTAGGAATTGC
>WEIS01046285.1:0-42727 GCA_013389965.1 Todus mexicanus
CCCTCCAATTTATTTCCTGTCTGTCCTTGGGAATTGTTACAGAAAGTTCAAAAACACACCGGCCTGGGTATTGGTCCCCTGGGGAAAACATGATCCTTCTCAACTCAACAAATAACTCCTGCTACACACTTCTATTACTGGACACAGAAAGGACATCCAGCTCCTGATCTCAGGAGCCTTCTCACGCTTTGTCTGTGCCCCAGCATCTTAGACAGGCAAGACTTCCTTCCCTCCACCTCCACAGCATGCCCTCCAGGCACATCCAGGACGGGAGTCACTATGTAACCCAACACATCTCTCACTCAAAAAGGCAGGGGGCAGGTCCCTGAAATATACTTTACAGCAATCAAAGCTGGATACTACCCCATGTGACCAACTCTGGCAACTCAGTACTGCGATTAGCCTACACCAGGTATGTCTTTCTCCACCAGCAAAATCTTATTTGTATGCAAAATGGTGTTTTAAAGCTGTTTCCAGCATAGTGATGTAGCTGAGGTTGGATTCTACCACAGGGGAGTCTCCTGATTGCTTGCACAGATTCAAGGAGTATCTGTCCATCTGACTGCAGGGACCAGGCTGGTGAGGAGAGCTAGAGACAGTTCTGGGTTTGCCCTGGCTTACTGCAGCCAAGCGAGCAGGATTTGGCCTGGAAGGAAATTAATAAACCAGGCTGTGATCAAAGCTTTTGGAAACCTCTGCTAGGAGATCTCTTATGTCCATGGCAGGAGGGAAGGAGAGCGTCAAGGCAAGATCTACATAAGAGCACAATGGAGGAAGAGTCAGGCCACCTGCAGTCCCTCCAGCCCCATGGGGATGAGTCCAACTTCTGGGGCACTGGAGGAGCCAGCTCCCTAGGTGCTGGGAAGCCGACCCACTCAGCAGTAGAATTATGGGGTGGCAGACGTGCTGTGTGTGTGCTCCAAGGAGATCAACCTCAGCAGCCTTCTGAGTCACAGACACGATACCATCAGAGATGATTTTCCTTCATCACCTGTTTTGCTTTTTGAAAGTACTCTGCCACGAGAAAAGGCAGAATTACAAAAACCTTTATCAGTGTTTTTAAAAGATGTCAGATTAATTAAAGGACTGGTTAATTTAGCTTTTTACTCTGAATATGCAACTAACCTGGTCCATTTAACCCCTAAGATCACTTAAGCGCAGGCAAGGCTGTGCTAGAGCCCCAAAGCCTAGGCTGTAAAAGATTGTAAAAATGAACAAATAAATTATTTGAAAAAAAAAAAAGACCTTGATTCTAAGCTTTACTTCCTAACCGTAACAACAGTAATAATACTCCTAATCATCATAATAATAACAATAAGAAACCTTGAGGTTTACTGGCCATAACTTGAAAACTACTTGGAAATATTGTGGAAAACTAAACTGTACCAAGAGACAAAACCATAACAGGAGGCACAGAATATCCACCTCTCCTGTCATCTCAGTAATTATCTACTTTGTAGCCAATCTTTGTTATTTTTTCTGCTGCATTAGAACAACTATGAATTTCAACACCTGTAAAAGTGGTTTTCTACTGAATATCCTCATTAATAACTTCCACTGAATGGGAATGACAGTTCTAACATATTTTTTTACTATTTAGTCCTTGTGCTTCAGTTCCTTCCATTATGACATAGTGAAGAATGAGATCTGCAGGTAAATATTTTTGAAAAAGTGCTCTGTTCTCTTGCCAGATGACCATGCACTAAGGGATTAGTGAATGAGGGCACCTAATAAATATCTTATAATTCAAGAGATCTGAGGAGAAAACATCACGTTTAGGAAATGCATTTGAACATTTCTTCTTTACTAGGCAGTTAATGACCTGGACAGAGTAAGTTCATCAACGTCTCTACAAGACCATTGGTGAGAACAAGAGGAAAATGAAATACTAACCTCCAAGACTTTGGGTACCCCTGGTATTAAAGAAAAAATCAGTAATGGTTGGACAAAAAGAAAAACTACACAACCACATGCAAGGGCTACACAGCCAAACACATTTCACAACTTTTCGTTTGTTTGTTCAAACTTTTTTCCCCTTCCTTTTTTTGTTTTCTGCTAGTTTTCAGGAGTGTCCCACAGTCTTCACAGTAAACTAGGTCCCCCTCCAAAGTATTTATCGGGTAGCAATGTAGTATGTTCAATGGTCTCTAGTCTGGGGCTAAAGGTACACCAGGAAAGTAATGAAATGATGGGAGAAGTACTCAACGATTAAGTTAAGACCTACCTAAGATCCACTGAGTTTCACAAAAATCCCAAATACAGTGCCCTCCCCCCAAACAATTCAGTCTCCAAGAGTTAATATACTACTTTCTTGAAGAAGAAGTTGTTTCATAAAAACCCCCTGCATTCCCACATCTCCAAAACAATTAACTTGGCTCTTTCTGTTGGGGATAGCAGCAGAAATAAACAATTTTTGCCTCAATCGTAACAATGTACATTTTTCTAGTCTGAGCTCCTGCTCTCTGGGCAGTGGGTGTTGTCTCCATCCCCTCCCCTCCATTTGGCCTCACTAGCAATTTGGTAGATTCGGCAGTGACCCCAATGCCATTACAAACGAAAGGAAATGTTGAGGACATCAGCAGAACTTGGTGGTCAATATTTCCATGATAAGGAATAACAGCAAAAAGCAGCTGCAACGGTTAAACACGTGATTAGCAGTGCCAGAGATCACTCACACGAAATTATGGAAGAGTTTCTGACTATCTGGGGAGGTATGGCAATTCCCTGCAGGTAACTCAGCCCTCCAGAAAAAAGCAGCTTGTGTATTTCTCTGGTGACTTTCTCCAGAGCAGAGCAGGGGAGACCTGGTGAGGTGGTTACCAGCTCCAGTCATCAGAAACAAAACTTTGCAGGAAAATCCCTTTTATCAAAGGGCATTGGGTGAAACAGAGAAACCAGACACTTCCCTCTAGATCTTCCATTTCAAACGAACAAACCAACAAGGGCCAGCGATAACATTCCAGAGGGAATGCCTTTTTTTTTCTTTTTTTCTGAACTCTATTTTCATAGAAAGTAGAAATCACTGCTTTGTTTCATACGACCCATTCTACAGATAATATCACTTCTTAAGCTCACTGAGTAATAGTATTTGTAGAATGGGTCCTATGAAACAAAGCAGGCTTCCTAAGGAGACAACGTCACCATGTAAGTGGCACCTAAGAGAGATTTTGATTTTTAATCAATTTTCTTGGCAACTACCAACAATGGAAAAATGAAGGAGCCCAATTCCAGCAGTTGACATCCATGTTCAGGTGGCTGCTGTCACAGAACAAGGGAAGAAGCCTCATGGAGGTAGCAACTGAACCATGTCACAGACTCACAGAGTGGTTGGGGTTAGAAGGGACTTCTGGTGGTCACCTGCTCAAGCAGGGCCACCCAGAGCTGCATGCCCAGGACTACTGACACCCTACCCAGGAGCTGCCCAGCTCTTTCTAGCATGCTAGTACTATGTTTACAAAACATTTCTCAGGGTAAATTTTAAAAGCAGCGAATTTGTAAATTCTAGGACAATGAGCAACATTTAAAAAGAGTTAAATTGATCTTCCAAGTTTAATTTTTAAGGAAAGCAGCCACTTCCCAGGGCCACAGTTCTGCTAGATGGCTCTGCATGGACTCAACAAGAAGTTGAAATGAGAACTCTGTTTCAAAAAAAATCTTGTTATTGAAGTTAAATAACAGTTGAAGCACACAGAACCCAGGGAACGGGGCAGTCTATTTGGAGCATTAACCACATTTTGTTTACTGCTTAGGATGAATTCATCATGCAAATGGTCCAAAGTGAGATCCTGGCAGGCTCTGACTGTGATTGAAGAGGCTGAGACCAGGGACATTCTACATCCATATTAGGCTGTGGATCAAGTCCTAAGCTGGAATTACCACTATCTTAAAATGCATTCGATCACAGTAAGAGAGTACTGGCTATAGAAGCACGAAACTACAAACACTCAACTGGAAACCAAAAGTCCCATATCAAACAGCTCAAGGAGGATGAGCAGAAGGACTCTTGTCCCTAAAGAAAATGAAAATATTTGCAAATTAAAGTAGAAACCAACTCAAAGCATGAATCTAATATATATGTCAAATCAAATGTTTGATTTATACTGAAGAAACTACAGAACTGGCCTGCTTACTCAGCATAAATCTACTTTGAAGAAATAAATCTACCTCTCTAAAAACCTCAATGTGTTTATTGTTATTAAACTGCAGAGTGCTCAGCAGTTTCAACCAGCCTTTGCAGAAGCGGGACTTTTCTCTTCATGCCTTTGGATATTGTGGATAATGTCAGGGAATCAGGCAGGAACAGAATGATGGGCAGTTCTAGTGGATTTAAGCTTTCCCACAATGCACATTATTACAGTATTTGAATACAGACACTTCAACAAGTTGGGCAACCAGCAAAAAGATGTTCACATAACAGAAAAGGATACAAACTTTATGCACTTTATTTTAAGAGTTTGTGTGGAATAAATTGTCATCTTAGTGTTGGGCACATGAACAGGTGTCTCCGTTATAGCCACAAGTCAGGAAAACTTTCCTCTGAAAAGCAATCAGAGCTGTGCAGTACTGGCCCTTCAGTTCACCTCCCAACAGTGATTCCTCTCACACCTACGCACAAGCACATCCTCACAGAATTCGGATCTGTTTGGTCTGATGCTGACAATCCTTGGAAGCTCAGTATCATTTGGAAAACAAGCTTTCCCATTCAGATTGTTTAGTAACTGGCATCTCCAGGACAGCAGAGCTACACATTGCTACTTAAACCACAGTATCACCACCATCCGATGTGCATTGAGGCATCAATACAAGTACTTCTTTGTAAACAGAGAAAACAATGCCAGATATAGCAGAATTTGGAAACAACAACAACAAAAAGAATGCCAGAATTGAGGACACTGGTGATTTACTAGAGTGTGCCGACTACAGTGCTGGGCTTGGAAGATAAAATTTTCTTGTATCCAAGGGCAAGATTTGTCCACCAATATTTCAATGGCTTTGGAAAGCAAATATTGTTATGTCTCCTGAAAAACACTGCTGATAGCACGATCCTGCCCAGCAGAAGACAAGCAGTCAAGCTGGGCTCTGGCGTTTCCCAGGGCAGGTTTGTTCCAGCTTAACTGGGGAGCCATTAGGGAGGCAGCTTGCCCAGAGTGACTGAATAACCTATTACAACGGGGTTCACAAGCAATGTCTTGCAACACGATAGCAAGTGATCGCAATCGACCACTGCAGCTTCTTTATTGGGGTCCATCTCCCCAATAAGACTATGTCTGTATTAGTAAGTGAAACTGGGAAGGGAACACTGCTGGGAGCTGGAAGTATTGCCTACACCATTACAACATTACCGTGGTCCCTGGCACAGTTTTGGCCCTTGACAGCTCTCCTTCCTCCAAAGAGCTTCTGGGCACAGTTTGGGAATTTGCAGGGGCCAGAGACATTTCAAGAAGGTGGTTTGCTTGTAGCCACCTTGCTCTGGAGACTGAGTTCAGAGGCATGGGCACGTGCTGTGCTATGCTCACTTGTCTCGGGGCCAGAGGCATCTCTGTGGCATGTTTATGAGAACAGATGTAGCCTCAGTGTCTCAGTCATGGTGAGCTATTTAGTATGTGGAGGTGTCTACCATTTCAGCCAGATAAATGAATCTGGATGCCAGAGCTCTTTCCGAAATGATGTAAAACCGACACATTGCTTACAAAAGCTGACGTTTCAAAATCAGCCTTTTCCCTTTAAAATAATGATAACGCTGACGCTAGTGCTAATAAATTCCAGACCAGACTTATGGGAACAAATTGCCACTTCCCTTGTAGTCTTTAATACATGTCCTCCAGAGCCATAAGCAGGAATCTGGACACAGGTTGCTCAGACCTACGCTACTTTAAGGAAGACCATATTCCTTAAATGCACTGTTTCTGTGCTACTTTATTAAAAATGAAATGCACACTAAGCTGCTCTCAGTAGCCAGAATCTGACTCTATTGGGGCAAACTCCAGCTTCGTCTAGCAAGGCCCATATGCTCGGAGAAAGAAATTAAGACAGAAACCATCCCTGCCTGAGAAATTGCCATGCTGTGAGGTATATGCACACAAAACTCTTTGGCAAGCCTAGACAACACATAAACAGAACTCATAAAAAGCTGTTGTGCCTCAGAAAAGGTAATTCAGTGTTAATAGTTTTGCTACGAAACATTATTTTACCTTCAAGGATCCTTGATTCGAAATAGAGGTTATTAAATGAAAAGAGGTGGTGCTGAGCTAGGAATAATCTTAGGAGAGCATGAAAATAATGATGCTCTCAAAAATACCAGCTTCTGTTCCTGAGTGTAGAAGGACTGACAGTACCAAATCCTTCTAGCTAGGAAGAAACACCTCAAACAACACAGAATTTTTCCAAGGAGTGGTTTTGGTGTTATATTGTGCTGCCAAATAACCGATGACATCAGCAGGGGTGTTTTTTGTCAATAAGCTGTATCCATTTCTTCGTGTGTCGCCTATAATGTTTTTTCTGTTCTGCCGTGTAAGACGCAAATTCCTGGGATGAGCAGCACGTCTTATGGTATCATGTATCCTTTGAACTTCATATTTTAACGGAGAGCATGAGTTTTACTTCCTTTAGGACGCAGCCAGAGGCGATGTTTCATCTCCAGAGCTATGTTTAATGTCAGTAGAGCGAACCCACTTGAGCTGACATCCTAAATCCACTTCCCAGCTGATCATCCAAGCAGTTTTGTTGTTTAAAGGCCACTTGATTCACATGATTAGAGATCAACTGTTTTTATTTGCAATTATGTAGCCAAGATTCTAAATCTTTTTGGAACCTAGGACTTTTTTTTTTTTCCTCACCCCATTTGTGCATAGAAACCTGAATTTTGTTTGCAAACAAGTTGCTGTGGTAGGGCTCTGTTCAGAGCATCTGGTACGTGGCAGGACAGTAATGGCAAAATTGTGCTTGTGCTCTGCCCTCTCATTCCCATTTCCAGAAAACGTGGTGCCATCCTCACCCTTATCACGGACACAGAGGGATTCTTACCTCTGCCGCCCTTTTTATAAAAAAGTGGCCTATATGCTGTATTGTATTTCAGACATCAAAGTGATCACTGCTTGTCTAGGCTTATGCCAACAACTCTGTCAGTTTTGGGGTAAACGCTGGCAACCTCAGCACCACACAAGCAGAGAAGACGACATTGGCACCTAGTCTGGCCTGCAAAGCAGTTATTTCTGTACACACAAAACCACTTGGAACAGCAATACAAGCTTACAGTTGCTCGTATCTGCACATCAGCTCATTCAGCTCAGCATCCTTCCTTTTTGTAACATGAAGTTCACAACTTTTCTTTGTTATGTTTGTCCATGGAACTCAGCAGTTACTCTCGTCTTACTTATTTTTATCTAAGTGGCTGGTGATCCATTTATTCAGGTAGGAAAGCCCTGAGCATATTTAAATAATGACTGAGCTCCGTAGAGCTTTCTGAACCCCGTAATACGCTGCTATACCAAGGTTTAACACAAAAATTATAGCACGTGAAATGCACTTTTTCCCTGAAGAAGTCAGGAAGGCAATCTCTGTCTGGAGTGAATTGCTGGGACATAGGATTTCTTCCTTTTATTTCTTTCCAAACATGCATTCCCCCACAGCGAGAAAATCTGCCTTGGATTAATAAAAGGCTGTGCCTTTAATAAACCACTTAACTATGGAATTTTTGTTGTCATCACACTGATTAATTATTTTATAATTTTGGAAGTTTTTTGTAGATGTAGAGTCACTGAGATGTATTTGTACCCTCTCCACCTTTTGTATGCCTGGGTCAGAATATTCCTCACCAAGCAGTCAAGAAACATGAGGTCCAATGAGGTGAAAGGCAAAAGTAAGCACAGAAAATCTTGTGAAAGACATCAGAGAAAATCCCAAAGCCTTTTCACTACAGAGGACTGGGGGAAGGGCTTTTTGATTTGTGCATCTCTTTTAACACACCATTACTCCCATTTGCCAGAATTTTGTTCATCTTTTCAACAGGTATAAGTTGGCTTTGTAACAATACTACATCTTGCAAACTTTGCCTATTATTAATTCTCAAACCTTTATGACTAGAGGAGAAACTGCACCAGTAGCTGTGAGTCTGAAAACAAGAAAGGACTATATAAATAAGATCTTCTGAGGGGAAAGTGATCTCACAGCAATATAAACTGCCATGTTATTTTCCATGATACAGAATTTATTTAGGCTGATGTAAGAGGTTTGAGGGACCAACAGAGAAATCTATCCAGAAGCATTAAGTTGCCCAGAAAAAAAAAATTAACTCTTCTCCCGCCATCATGCAACTTTGACGGTGTCCTCAAACAAATCTATTCATGTAGATAAAACACAGTAAGCAAGGGCCATATAACGAATGGGAAATAACATTCATCTGTCCACAATGAACAAACTAGAAATTAAATCGAAAGGCTCTTCCTGAAGAAAATTGAGATTTCTGAAAGAGAAATAAAAAAAGCAGACCAGAAGAGAGATGTAATCCTAACATCAGACACAGATGACAGGAGGATTATTTTCTACTCAATACTGGCCAATGTTCCATAACCAAGGATTCAAACTGTTCCTGTATTTATTTTCCTTCTGTTTGTCTTTCTCCCCTCTGAGCTAGAGGCTGGAGGTATAGTATAAACCTAGAAGTTTTGGGAAACACTTCTTCACAAACCAAATGGAAAGAAGCTTTGAAGTTAAAGCCATTTTCTTTCCCCTGAGACTGTGTTGCATAAGACGACAATGGGTCCTTCTCCCTCCCCGCCTGTCCTGTCAGAGAGCTGCCAGAACTGGCTCTCGCTCTCCAGGAGGTTGTGTGATCTGTGTATATGCTACACATACCTCACGTGGGCAATATGTGGAAGACTAAAAATACTTTGAAATCCTCAATCAAGGTTGTTTTGAATGCTAAGCAGCGTAACTACTACAATGCACTGGATGTTCTGTCACCATTATTCAACAAAATGAGGAGTAATGCCACATTATATGCAGAATTATTCCAGGGGAATTAGGAAACAAGGACATGACATATTTGTTTGCTTTAGCAGCCTCAGTATTTAAGAAACAGGAGATGCCAAAGTTCAGGCTGCCCAGGAAACCGCAGCATTGCCCTTGATGCGTTAAAGACTTACGGGTACAGTTTTAACTCCTTGGTACACACTTCTTTCCACAACCATATCCCCACTGAGCGCACTGCTCGGCTGCAAACCAGACACCAGAGCTCTGTGTCTCCCAAAGCCGTGCGAAGACAAACACAGCAGAAACCTTGTCAGGTGCTCCTCAACTAAGGAATGATGTGGGTGGCATGTGGCAGCACAGAGGCTCTCCAGTACCTGAAGAGGGGCTGGATCCATCACAGAGCTTCACCTGCCATCAGTTGTCAGCACAGGTAAGCTGGTCTGGATATATTTTTCCCTGAAGGCTACTGAGTAGGCCAAATGTGGGCAGATTTGCACAGGGACAAGTAACAGAAGCACTCCTCATGCAAAGGTCATGTGCTCTGCTTAAGTTTACATCCTTGCTCCAAAGTATGAGAATACAAAGCACACCAAAGAAAATATCTGAGGTTTCTCTTTAAGGGGAAGAAAACTTATTTTTATGGTAGCCTTGCTCTCAGTCTTACTGAATCACTTGAGCTTAAATATCCAAGAACACTCAGGCTGAGGAAAACAGCTGGCCTGAAGAATTTCAGCTCAAACATTAAAAGTTTCACAAATACTCTGAAAACCATGGTACTATAACAGTAACTGCTGGCCAAGTTTTCTAACCGGCAGTGTTACCAACCTATGATATTGTCAGGACTATGTGATTTATTTATCACAGACTGCATTATCAGCTGCTCTCTGGTGAGCTGAAAATGAGCAGAACAGTAAAGAGAGGAGGGAAGCAAAAAGAAGGCAGCGCTACTAGCTGAATAGAAAAACTGTTCTGGGGCCAGTCTGGGCAGTGAGAAGCACAGAAGGACAGTTTCTTGTCTCTGCCACTGCCTTATAAAGCTACACCAGACACATGCACACACACATCAGTCCAATACAGGCAGCTTTCACAGCATGAAACGTCTGTACCTCTCCCAAGGTCATGTGCCTGAAACCCACAGCCAGTCAGGCTGCCGCTTGAACGCCAGTGGAGCCGTTCAGGCTGCTGAGATAAAATTATCACCGTCATAGTTCAGGAGATAAAAAAGAAACCTGAGATGCATGCTTGGATTAGATGCAAGAAAGAGGATACCTGGAAAAGCAACAGGCAATTCTATTTGTGTGCTGAAAGGAAAACTAGAGCAGGTTTCACACAAACCGACCTTTAAAGAAAGAGGAGCAAAACAATTCCTTCTTCCAAGGCAGCAAATGAGCATTTCCAAAGCGACACGATAACAGCATGGTCAAGACTGTACCACAGAACCAACTGAGGACGATGAGGAGCTCTCGGCACAGAAGTCTCCTTTTCTAATGCACCAGATGAATTTAAAATGTTTCTGCAATGACACACTTAGGGCACAAAAGATCAAGCCTAGGAGCCAACAACCTCTGAACATATGGTTTGCAGTTCTCAGAAAAACTCCACAGAAGTGAAAACTGGTGGAGGTTAAACAGCCTGACTTTTTACTTTCTAACTCCAAAATTAAAACCAACAAACAAGTAGCTCACAGCATGCTCTTAGACACTTCAATGCGGTTGTGTGTGCATGAGACAGAAAGAAACGGCAAAGTTTTAGAATTTTTAAGTGCCCATTGTGAAATAAATGGTTGGTGTTACAGAAATTCTAGTATTTTCATGCAGGGGAAAACTAGATTTAGAACTGAAATAATGTATTTAATTTCCTGGGGTCATACAGTTAAGCCGTAAAGTTCTTGCATCAGGTCAAGAGAACTCCTGGCACACCAGAAACTCTTTACTTCATGATGAACTGCAGTCAGCTAGGGCTTTCATTTGGAAGATCATAATACTAGTGTCCTACTCAATAATCATATTTGCAAAGGATGTTCCTTTTAAATTTGTAAGTGGGTTTTGGCACCCCTTACCTTTAGTAATGTGTGATCCTATCTCTGGATGGCCTGTTACACTAATATGAAGTGACACTTCTTCAGCAAGCGTTCAAATTTTAGTTGACCTTCCATTCTTCCCTGGACAGGTGAATGAATTGGACCGTCAGTTTTGTAATAACTAGTTGAATTTTACTTTTAATAAGATTTCCAGTGGAGATTATTTCCCAAGCAGTTCTGTCCATCAATTTTCTATACGGTCAGAAGAACTGTTGTTCTGGATCACAAACTGCATATGACAGCATAAAATAAGGATAAATTACAAGTACAACATTTGATAAATAGGAGACAAAAGATAAGGAGTTCACCTTTCATAAACAGCTGAATTGTGGGTACTAAGGTCTGGGATAGAAAGAAAGGAAAACAAGATAAACTTGGTAAAGAGAGCTACTCTTTAATAGTGTGATTGCATGCATGCTTTCCATGGACTTCATCCAGAGTTAAGCTGCTCAGCATCTCTGAAGATCAGACACAAGGGGCAATGTCGCACTCAAAACTATGGAAAGTGCACGTGTGCAAGGTACTTCTTTCCACCACCCGTATTTCTAGAGCATGAAACAAGGTTATTTTATGAACGAAAAAGTAACGGATTTATGAATGGATGGATATCCTTTCCCCAAGAGCCATTAGAGCAGAGGGCAGAAGGTTGTCAGCAAGGAGAGGGTTTCTTTTCCTAACCCTCAGACAGTCTGATCTCCTTTGAGGTTTGACCTCATGAGGAAAGTTAACGCACAAAGCGGTCTTTGTATACCTTCACTTTGGTCTCCCCTTCCTTTCTCACAACCACATGCATCCAGTTTATTCAAGACCACTGCTGGCCAGGTGAAAAGAGAGGGAAAGCCGGTCCTCTTACCACTCCTTGATCAAAGAGGCACATACCTGCAGCACCTTGGTCTACAGAGGTGTTACGGAAAAAAGAGAAACAGAAGAATCTCTACAGACTGATCTGTAAGGACAGAGCATGAACCACGTGGGTTTTCACTACAAGGGGGCTCAGGATGGCATCAGAAGCAAAAAAGATACAGTTTAAATTGTAAAGCTCTCATGGTATCATCATGCTGGTTTCAGCACAGTTTCACTAGACAAATTCAGATTTAAATATACCTATCATTTTAAATACTGTTATTTTCCAATACGGAGTTGAAGGGATTTAGGTGGGAACCAACTATTCATTATGCAGACTTTTCTGCTCAGGACAACTGCAACCTCTTTTGCCCAAACTTTAGCACTTTGAAAAGAAGACAATTTACAAGTGTTAAGTCTGTTCTCTCCTGCTGCTTTTGCTATTGACTGCAATATTTGGGAAAATCCTGCTCCTTATTTAAAAGTTAAATTTTCAGGAGTGGCTATTAATTCCCTAAACCATATATCCTTTCTGATTTGTTGCCTACATCAGCAAGGGAATTTGAAGTGACCCAGATTATATCTCCATTTCTAATAAAGTGGTGCAAAGTTGCTTCAAAACACCCATGGTTCTGCAGCTGGCCCTTTCCCTTGCCCAGTTTTCACTCCAAAACTGTGGGAGAGCTGCCCAGGGAAGCAGAACAGTGCTCTGTATCACTGCCCAGTGACAGGCTTCTCAATGATGACAATTAAAATTCTGTTCCAAAACTAGAAGTCAGACCAGACTGTGTGCTGGAGAGGTCTCCTGCCTCACCACCTGCACTACAAACATGCACCATCCAGGGAACATCTCCATGGCCCGTGATGGAGTCTCCAACTTCTCTGCTTCCTCCCTGAGCTGCCCAGGTACAAGGTAGCTCTAAGCTGGTTTGAACTTCAGCAGTTGCTAAAGTGCCATGCATCGTCTGGGCACAGCGTGGTGCTAACAGAGCTCTGCAGCTTGTGACCAGCACTGCAGCACATCCCACCAGCCAGGGGAAGAGACAGAGAGGAGCTCGTCTTGCCATGTGCAGACATGTCCTACATCCAAATGGGGAGTGAGGACACTACACCTTCATGCAAGCAATTCAAAACAAGATTCCTCAAGCTCTCTTCACTCTTTCCTTTCCTTTCTTTTCCTGTTATCAGCAACATTTACAAATATATAACTCTGAAGCCAAGCCCAGGATAAAGCCTTGTGAAGAAACCATCGCCTAGCTAGATTCATCAGTTCCATTCCTTTGAGAAATGTGCTTACAATGACCACGGACTCTGACTGTGGAGGAAAACCCCTCACACATGAGGAATTCTGCTGAAATGAAGAAGCACCAAGCACACTGTGGGACCTCCCTTAAAGACAAAAGTTTGTAGAAATGGGGACAAAAAATATATTCCCATATGTGTACAGATACATATATGCATATACGCTTACGTATATATATGTATGTACATGTGTGTATATAGACATCCATACATACAGACACTCTAAAGGCACCTGGACTCACCCAAACCAGTGAATTTGAGCTTTTCCTCTTCAAATCTGTGATGAGTGCAACGACAGAAATCCAAGGAAGTTCCAAAAGCCCACAAACACCTTCAGTGAAAAGTCCTCATCATCTTTGTTCTCAATGTACAGTATTAAAAAAAAATATAATTGTAATAGCTGACTCCTTATAAATGATTAATGTATTGTATTGCACATAAGCGCTCTCCTGTTTCTAGGAACATCGAGTTGGGTAATATTCTCATTTGTGATACATGCATGTCCTTTTATTACAGTCAAACAACAGTTTCTGGGGAAGTGGTATTTAAAAGTATGTCGGGCGCTACAGGAGATCGAAGTATAATAAAACTTACATGGAAGCAAAAATGGTGCATGAATAACAGCACCAGCTTGAACAATGGACTGAATAAACACACGTAATGCTAAACAGGATTAACTGAATTCTCATCCCAGAAATTAATCACAAAAGGCTATGTTCAAATGAACCAGCTGAACAGATAAGCTGGTGCATATCACCATGAACATTTGCTTCAAAAATACGTATGTGCACGTGCCTGGGTTCCCATTGGCAGGGAAACTGTCACTGCAAGATGTCAACGCAAATCTTTACATAGTTTTTGGGATCCTATAAAAAAGAGTAAACGCACACATAAAAACAGCCTCAGCAAATAGTAATGACTAAACGTGGCAGTCTTCATTTTGGTGAACAGAGAGGCAGCCAGAACAGCTGGGATTACTTCAAGTTCATACCCAGCATTCTCAAGAAGCAGAAAACAACTGCAAAAAGTGCCCAATATGGCACATCAGGATCCAGCCTCCTGTTGCTTCATTTTAGTGACAGAAGATACTGAGGCAGTGGCTGGGAATGACATTTTGTGTGGCTGTTTGAAATAGCAGGAAATTTTCTGAGACATAATTTTCTGTAAGCATGTGGGTAAGCAGAGTGGTGAACACCCAGAACAGCAGATCACCCCCAAGTTCAAGCAAAATTCCTCATAGCAACTGCAGCACATTCACTACTGCCCGTGCAACCCTGGCGGGGACTCAGAATCTCACCAGTCAGTGCTAAAAACTACAAAATAAATGTGTTTCCAGCTTTGCCATCTGCATTCGGAACCAAATTGTTCAGCTGTGGGGCTTTGGCATTTATCTTAGTAGAAGTAAATCACAATTGCAGTGATGAGCCAGAGAGCAGCAGCCTTTGGGGGATTCCTCGGTCATCCTGACTGATAACAGAACACACAAGTTAGTTTATTGCTTCCCAAATATCAAACAAATAGAAAAGTTGAAAAGGACAGCCTAAGTCTGACTTAAACAACTGAGGCAATAAGCACTGAACAGAACACGTCAAAAGTAAAGAGGTTTTTCCAGAAAATTATACAGCTACAATAAAAACTATAGATTTGTTCAGAATAAAGGAAATGCAGCAAATAACAAAGTTTACTTTTTGAGTAACTGTACTGAAGCTCAATGCTGCGAAGGTAATATTCAAATATCGCAATGCTTCTTTAATACAGAGCCGTATGGATCTTATTTTTCCAAAATAAACTACAGAACAGAGAAATCTTTGTGGCTTAAATTGCTCTGAGATTTCTGCATAGCCTCTCTGCAGAACTACTAACCTCCAATGTACTGTGAGAAAAGTAGCAACTGAGGAGATTCAGAATGAATGGCTTTCTCCATTCCTAGGTGAACAGAAAGCTCCATGACCTGCGTCCAAATATTTTGGAAGCACGAGGACAAGGGAGTGACAGGTATTAAAGACATCTTCTACCTCCTCAATTACATGAATTATCAGATTGAAGAAAGAAAACTTTTATTTGCCCCCAACACTATGGTATTTATCTTCATTACCCTCAACAGCAAGCTAGTCTTCTACAGCATATAATGATGCTTCAAAACCTGAAGTGTGAAGGTCATGAACTGAATTAACTCAAAGGCTAAAAAATAATTTGAAAAATCTAGTACCAACATTCATACAGCAGTTTAAAAATACATAAACATTAAGAAGTCTCTGTAACTGTTTGTGTATATGAAGGGCTTCACAGGGGTGGAAAATGTGAAAGATTCTCTCAGACACTGACTGCAGTAAAATATGGAATTTCCTGCATGCCCCTGGCTATAAGACCAGCTCCCATATCTGGAAATGCTGTTCTGTCACTAGGAGAGATACACGGGTAACATTCTCCAGCTATGGACATCTCATCTGTGGATGCCAGGAGCCCTGCCAGGTCCCTGTGTAGGTGCCAAGTGGCCACCTGATGGTGCGATGGGGTGCAGAACCAGGTGAGACCATCCCCACACCCTACCCTGGGGCTCAGTGGAGGAAAATTCAGAAACAGTAGCAAAAAGAAGCATCGTGCGTTCAACAGACTCCTCAATCTGGACAGCAGAGCGACGAGGATTGTTGACAGCACCTCAAAAATTACCTGCCTGCACCCAAGCTGGGAGATGCAGGTTTCATTCTCACTGCTGCAGTGGGATCGCTGATAAAGCGTGACATGTTCCTGTACTTCTGTCTGCCCTCTCAGGTGTTCACCCTCATCCATCCTGAGTGATCACCCTCTCACCGTGTTGGCATGCTGTGTGACTCCAGCTTTGCCTGGGCTTTCATGCTCTACTGTTACACAGTAAAAACAGCTTTCTTCTGCTGAGACAACAGTCAGCACAAAGCACTACCAGAAAACCCCTGAGCAAACGCCTCCTCTAACACAAAAAAGATAATTCAGGGTGCACAAAACAAGACAACACTTTTAACAGCGTTGTGTGAATAACCTAACAACCCTTTTCTACCTCTACCCTCTGTGTGGTAGTACCAGAAGGTTTTAAGGAACACTCCAAATGCCTAAACCTCACCCTAGGAGGCTAAAAATCTTAACAGAAATTGCACACGGAATTCCTTTTCTTTCATAAGCTTTAGAAACACATTCTTTGAAATTCCTAGTGCTGTTCCATCAAACAATATGGAGGCAAATAAACGTAGCAAAGAGCAAAGGTATCACGGGGCAGATTCTTCTCTGCCTTTCATTGCATCATACAGCCACTCATGTCTGTATCAGGAGTTCAAAGCTTGAATAGAAGCTGTTGCTGTCTGACAAAGACTATGCACTCTGTATCAGAAAGTACCCATTCACATTTTCAACAGCGTATTTTTATCTACAAGAAGAAAGCTTTCAAACACAAATCAAGTATCTCAAAGCCACTTCCAGTACCCAAGAACTCCCCATGAAGACATTTAACCGCACCCTACCCATAGAAATGATGCTCCTCCGCTCGCTTGCTCTGTTCCCTGCTTCTTCTGCCTCAGAGTGCTCAGATCAGATCCTGCCCCAGAGAAAATGCAGAATCAAAGGCTTAGGATACTCAGAGCTGAGTCCTGGAGTCAGCCTGCAAGAGAATCAAGGAGTACTAGGCTGAAGCAGCACGGAAGGGAGACATATCAAAGTGCACTACCGCTCCACCATCACAGACAGGTACCTGAGAGCATATAAATTTGAGACCATTGGTCACCATCAGGTGACAAAATAAGGGGATACCAGGTGACTTAACACAGGCTTGTGTGTACTGGGATATTTTACTTACACTCCATAATGAAACCCATCATCACCTCCATTCACACTGTCACATGTTTACCAGTTTAACTGTTTAATACAATTTGTGTTAGATTAGTCTCTTCTCTGCTTCAATTACAAGATGATTTCATCTTTCCAACAGGCTGCATCGCATATACATGTGTCCATAACTTTCCCATTCAAGGCATTTCTAACATGAAAAGAAATTAAGCGTACAGGAGAGCACCTACAAAGTGGTGCCACTCTTCAAAACAGGCATGGAAGACCACCACTGGGATGAATATGTTAAATAAGGCAGAATGAAAGGGTTAAAAAAAAGACAGGACTCTGGCCATATCCCTACTTCACAACTCTTACGTGTGTGTATTTATGAATCCTGGAACAGTGGCAAAATTAGGTCTGACTTTTAAAAGAATGAATAATCTCCTAACATGGTTCAGATGTTTTAAATACACATTACAGTTCTAAACACATGAAGTGCTCTGCTTCTGATTATTTTTGCTACATGTGAAATAGTTGAGGAAAATGTGTATGATATCTTCAATTTGCTAATTACCAGGTGGCTCCTACAGCGCATCATTAAGCTACTATGGCAGTGACTAACGCCTCTGACAATACTAAATTACCAACAAAACCCTGTGGAGGAATGTGACCTGAGCAGCTTCAAAAGGACTAGCTGCAGGTGTTTATTTTCAGCTAAAGATAGTTTATTATCCCAGGCATAAGATAGCAAACATTAAATACCACAAGCATCAGCCCTGAGGAAGAGGGATGCACCCCAAGGTGGGCACCACCATCCCGCATGGCTGGAATAATCCAAACACCTGCATCTCATGCTGTTTTCCCTTTTTTTTCTTTTTCAGTCACAGCACTTTTGGCCAAACTGATTAGATTCGTAACATCATAGCTTGGAAAGGAACTTACATATCTTAGTATTAGGAGTGTGAAATAACCTTACTCTCCTTTCCAAATCCTCCTGGGGTGGTTAGGGAAGCCAGTCTTTGCTTGCGCAAAGTTCCTTTGCAGGCAGTTTCTACATGGGGCACGTCATTGCACAGTCAAGAAAAGCCTGCAAAGAAATCTGGATATGAAATACAACAATACACTACGTGGTACAAAATCTTAACACTCAGCTCTGAGATTCACATTGAGCTTTTACATCAATGTGACCTCTTTCTGAGGATGAAATTCTAACTATCATCTACTCTAAATCTGAAGGAGCTGCACTGTGAACAACAAAACTGCTCTGAATTAATATTGGCATGGACAAAGCCAGAGTATTTTTGGTGGAACTATTCCGATTCATTGCACCTGGAGCCTTCTCTGATGCATTTCCAGTGGATGGAGAAACATTTAATTTACAGTTAGAGCTATATGAATGCTAAATGCAAATTAAAGGCCACTGGTAGAAAGAAGTATGGTTTTGGGGAGAACCTTCCCCACCAAAACAGATAAAGGAAAAAAACTGCATCACACTAGAGAATACAAGAATGCCTGAAGTCTCATTGAATTAAATTTTAAAAACTAAAATAGGTTTTGCTTTTTTACTGACTGCCTCTATATTAGAACAGATGGCATATATCACTTTTGTTGGCATTATCCAAAAAAAGGAAAAAGTAATTAATTCACCTCACGTAATGTCTGTTGTAAACTCTCTCTCACCCACAAAAGCATTCCAAAGGCCCCCTTCTCCAACCAAATGTTTGCCATAGCAAAGGTTACACGCTCTTATAACCCACTCCTTACATCCTTCTCTTGAACACATGAAGCCTCCCTGGGACAGCAAAGCTAAGCACATACCACTGGATACCACTCAGTCCTCAGCGTGGAATTTTTACCCTATAAAATCCCATGACTTCAAAGGGGACTCAGATTTCATCCTAAGAATCTAATTATGTGTTTCCCATTTAGGATGGACTGTCAAGTGCCAGGTGACAGAGTGATGCCCCCAAGTATTTCAGGACAACGACATCTGAGCTGAAACACAAAGCCAGCTGTTTATAACTTAACCACTTACCTAAGGAACACTTCAAAATGAGGAAATTCTGTGATGACTAAGTGCTTCTGCACCTCAGCAAAAGGCATGCCGCTCTGCAGAGGGATCTTTCCAGTACAAATTTATGAAGTATTTCTTTCATTAAGAAAATAATTCTGTGTGCAGGATTATCACCAGTATCACCAAATCACAAGGATGCCAGAAAAGCTATGTAATCCACCACCCACGGTGAGGTAAAGTCAGAGACACTTCACTTGTGTTTATTAAGCCACTCCTAGCACCTCCAGTGATGGGAGACTCCACAACCTCCACTGGCAGTGTACTTCAGGGGTAACGTTTTCCTAGGGTTTACCTCTTCCTTCTTGCCACACTTCTGACCCATTTCTATTTGTCTATGGGAGCAGGAAAGAGATCACTCTTCGCAACAGCTTGTTCTGGGCTCTCTGTGCTTGAAAAACCGTCAGTTTCCCACCCACTCCACAGTAAGCTGCTCCTCCTTAGACACTGGAAACAAACATTTCAGGTTTTCCCCCAGGGCATGTCCTCTGGATCTCTGGTGAGTTCTTCTGCCCTCACCTGTACTTCCAAAGCAGCCAGTATTGTCTTGAAGAGCAGTGCTCCAAACTGTGCACAGGACCCCAACAGAGCACTTACCAACACGGAGATTGCTCCCTGCAGGCTGTACTCCCATGTGCATCCAATATTGTGCTTCTCTTTTTTCCCTTTCTGTTGTGCAGCAGCTCAACATTGCCAAGCCATGTTCAGCTGGAGATCCACAGTAATTCCTCTCCTTTCCTGAAGAGCTGCTGTCTCATCAGTTGTTCACCAGCCTGTACTGGTGTCAAGAGCTACCAGTACAGAGTTCAGTGAACCCTCTGGAGCTCCACACCTGGTACCACTGACAGCCTCTGTGTGCCTGGTGAGCCAAGAGTGCCCTTGCAACGCTGCCTCCTGAAAGGCACCAATTAGCACACAGTGAAAAATACCGTAAACCCAGCAAGGATTGGGTCAATATTTGCAAAAAAAATCCCCTCTTTTTATTTGCCCACTCTTAGTGCCAGGGCCAGGGTTAAAAAACAATTAGGACTATTTTTTCCAAGGCTGAGAGATCCCGTTTTATTTCCTTGCTCTACACTGAGTCTGTCAAAATATGCAGTCGTGTCTAATATAAGCCTAAGTATACGACAGTGTACAACACAAAAAGGACAGGACTAATGACCTGTGAAACAAGTATGGCCAGACCTGGCTAGGCTGAGCTTGCTTTCTGACAAAGCCTGGTTTCTCCTGGATGCAACACAATGGATGACTTACTTAGTACTTCACACGCACAGGTACAAAAGCTGAGGCTTAGCGCACAAGGAATTTATTTCCCCTTCCAGGAAAAGTGGCCTGAAAAATTATCAACCTATCTGCTAACTTGATGCCTTTTTAAAAAAAACCAAAAACCCAGTTTCAGTGTGGGTGGATATTAAACAGAGTAACAGCAAAGATTAGGCCCATTCAGTCCAAGCTGCCACCGAGTTATGAGTAACCATGTGTGACTCAGTAGACACCTATTCACCTTCCACCAAAAAAAGCACCATCCTGAGAAGAGATCACCCACTCCTGGAAACTTCTTTTTTTATTAAAAAAAGCTTTATTCTCTAATACCTTTGAATCTACTTAGGAATACATCACCAGATTTAATGTAGATAAAATCCCTACATTTACTTGAACTCTTTTCAACCATCCACTACCTAAGTTATTTATATAGCTGCAAGATTTCTGAAATTGTATTTACTATCTTCCAGACTCACATAATCGCTTCTTGCCATCACTATTTTAGCAAGTTTCCTCTGCTTACAACCCACTTCCTAGGATAAAAACTTTTTTCAGTTGCTCTGCTGAATTTTATGCTTGACCTGAAATTGCAGATACCAGATATTATGAGTCAAACTGAACGTTTTGTACATTTTCAGTAATTTTCAAAGCCAAAGTTATTGGAAAGAAATAGATTTAGCTGTGCTAAAAGAAATCTTTTATCATTCTTTTGCTGAGGAGCATTCATCCCTCCATGCTTTTACACAAAAACTTGAACTCTGGCAAGCAGGCACAACTGTTATTTTTCTGCCACTATCAGCAAACAGCCGTTGAACTTACTAACAAAAGGTGAACCATCTCCCTCCAAGGATGGTTCACAAGGAGCTTTAGAATTTATGAATGCAAGCGACTGCTCTACTAGCTGAAGGTCTGAACCTTGGTGACGACTTCTGTTTGGAACTGACACAGGTCTACAGGAGATATGCGCAGGGGCTTTCTGCAAGCCACACTCAACTTTTTGTATTTGAAAATGTGTCTCCTCCAGAAATTTCCTCCTTAACTGAGACTCTGTAGGCAAGTGTAGAAAATTGAGCAAGGACTTTTGCTGAATTGCCACTTTGGATGTCCTGCCAGCCTGTCCTGGTTGCTGTGACTATGTTTTCGATGGGTCAGTCATAAATTCACCCAACTCTACGGCTGGAATTAGAGGGAAGATGACTGGGAGGCTGGGATGAAGAGCACTGTCAACAGCCTGGCAGGTGGCAGAGAAGGGATGGAGAACAGGTTGCAGGGGAAGCTATGTGATAGATGACATAATCAGAAGTGGGGTTCCTTTAAAAGAAAAACATAATCTGTTTACAGAATAGCCTGGCAGAGCACATGGCTTGACTCTCAGCTCCATAAATATCTCCTTACATTCCGGTACCAGCATGAGACAATTTGGACCTGTGTTAATCTGATGTCATATAAGACACGCAAATTGATCGAACTTTTGAGGACAAAAATACAACCATAAAACACTTGACATTTTGTTTGATCTGTCTGGAAACACATTTTGTTTGTGCATATTCAAAGAAAAGTGAAATATTTGTAATAGCTATTAAAAATACACCTCAAACAACAAGATAAATGATTCCAAATCTGGATCTATGATGTCCCTTTTTCCCTGGGTTCCAGTCAGCTCTCCTAGATTAAATTTAATTTCTCAAGTAGATGAGGAAGCTTTCAGTTACACAAATTAGTTAGGACTCCGTGGTAAAGGATTGGTAAGATTTCAGAATTACCAGCTCAAAAGGTAGAAAATGTTTAAATCAATGTATCGCCTTGGTAATTTAATGGGTTTTTTTTTATTTTGTAAGATGTGAAGTTACTCATTTTGAAGTCAATTTATAGAAAGAAAGGCATGAACTAATCCAGGGATTGTATTACGTTTCCATAACACACAAAGGATATAGTAGCTCTCTTAATCCACTATAAATGAGTTGTATATAGAAAAAGCAAGGGGACAGAAACACCTGATAGCCAAACTGCCATTGCTTTATACATCTGGAAAGAATCAAAAGCCTTTCCCCATCTTGTTCCAAGGACAATATCACATTAAGAACAAATACGGACTGAGAGGGTAGTAATCACCAGAAAGCATTGACTCTCGTTACATGGGGTATTTTAAAAATGCAGCAGGAAAGCTTAAAATAACTAATTCTCCCTGCAGCTGTTATGTGGTAATGAGTGCTCAAGGACATCTTCACTTCAAGCATATTCTTCTGTGCGTACTTCCATTGTGTGGTCACAAACTGTTAATAAATTGTTTGTAAAGTCAACACGTTCACAGCGTTTTCTGTCTCTTGATCTATTTTTAAGGTTCCACTGAGTGAAAAGTTCTTACAAATTTACAAGGAGGCATTTCAGAGCAGAGCAGTCTCACCCTTACAGAAGATATAAAAGAAAATAAGAATACAGCACTTAGGTATCACTTCTCTTGCCTTGATACCAGAGCACTTCACAGAACCGGCCAAGTATGAGAGTCATCACTCTCAGAAAAGGATCCGTCAAGTCCCCAACATCACTTCTCAAAGATCACAGGCCCAGAAGCTGACTTGTTCCCTCCACTGCCCATGGAAGGTTACATTCAGCAAACAGCGACCACCATGCCAACAAGCAAATTAATTAATAAATAAATATTCATTATCTCCACCACTTTCCCATCTCTCCTTTATTACTCAGAGTACAGTCTTCAGTTCAGGTTTTAGGCAACAAGAGGCCACGCGATGGGTTCAGACACAGGAAGGATACAGTAAAACTTGCCTTCCTGTAACATCCCTGCCAGGGAGGACGGTTTTCAGGAGACTAATCGGTATTAGGCATTCTCTCAGCTACCACAGCTGCAATTAGATGCATTTTTAAGCATCCTATTAGTGGGAAGTATCGCTGTGTTTCAGGTAAAGTCACTTTGTACAGTAACCATTAGCTTAGGAAGTACTTCACTCCCTGATACACCAGGCGCCGGAATCAATCAAGCCAGGAGGTTGGACATTGCTCAGACTGGTGACTTCCCTGGAT
This sequence comes from Todus mexicanus, assembly GCA_013389965.1. Classification (NCBI taxonomy): domain Eukaryota; kingdom Metazoa; phylum Chordata; class Aves; order Coraciiformes; family Todidae; genus Todus; species Todus mexicanus. Next base: position 23,364 of record WEIS01046285.1, read on the forward strand.
TTCTACACGTGGACTCAGAGGTGATAACACGCCAGCACAGGACAGCAGAACTGCATTAGTCTTGGTTATGGGCGTTGCTGGAGTTCTTTTTGTCCAGAATTACAGAATTGAGGCTTGCTACAGCGTGACACATTGTATGAAGCACCGACTGTCACATCTTGTCAAAACAAATTATCTGCTGTTGCTAGGAGTGGTTTCATGAGGACCCAAAGGAAACTCAGAGCTCAGAAAAATGCCAGCACGTTGTCAGGGAACACAAAGGGAACAGTACTTAAACTCTTCACCAGCTGGTTCCTGATGATACCCCTATTTTCTTACTCATGGCAGAATGATCACTGTGAAAAGCTTGAAGATCAGGCTAGAAACAAAGCTTTACAAAGGGAAAAGAGATCATGGCAGAAAGAGGGAAAACGGAAACCATATAAAATAACCATAAAGTCTAGCAAGGAAGGATTTTAACAGCCATAAGCATATCCCTGCCACTGGTTTTAGCAGAGTTTACAAAGACAGAAACATTGGATTTCTTTAAGGAAAATATGTTGCAAAGCCATTTTTACCTCACAAAGCATGATTTTTCTGAACTCTCATGACAAAGTCACAACTTAATGGTAACAGAAAGGGCGGGACCATGACCTGCCTGCTCTAGAAGCAGACATGTTACTAGATGTGGTGAAGGAGGGCTTGTCCCTAAGCAACACCCAACAGTCAGCTCCTCAGGGCACGAAAGCACGGCCCATGCTAGTGATGAACACTGTGCCAGCATCAGAGCAGCATCACAACCACTCAGCACCCAAAACCAGAAGGCACCAATGCTTACAGTTGTAGGCCTGTGCTCCCCTCATCAATGTGCCGTCCCCTGCTTGATCCCCCTGAAGACCAAGGTCTCCATGATCTCTCCTTTCTCTACAGCACCAAGCAGCAGGGGCTGGAGGCAGGGGTCTCCTCATCCTTCCAACTCCTGTCCCAGCAGCATCTCCCCCTGTGTGGGGTTCGTGGGGGTCCTGGGAAAGGGGAAGGAGGGAAGGGAAGGCTGCAGTGAGGCAAAAAGTTCAGGAGATCAAGAAGATGGTGTCACCACTGCCAGCAGCACCTTGTTACAAAAGGCTTCAAGAAAAAGATGTCTCCCTCTCTCTCCATCCTCCCTCCCCATTTCCCAGCAATTCCCAGTCACTTGAGGAACACAGGGCTAGTGGGGAAAAAGGGGACAGGGGGAGAAGGAGAGCGAGGAGAGGAGAGACAAAGGTCCCAGCCCCTACAGCCTGTCTTGAGATAAAGCTACTACACCCTTCCTCAAAAGCCTGAGCAGTATCGCACTGCTGTGTGGTACCATCAGCACTGAGCATGAATATTCACCCTATTCAGGCAAAATTCACCCTAACAGCTGGCAAAGGATTTTCTATTTCAGAAATTATAATAATATATAAACTATATAAAATACAGCAAGATTTTCTGTGGGCAAATACCAGTTTATTGAGATTTTCCATTTACTGGTAGGATGATTAGCAGATATTATTTCAAGTGGATTAGAGACATCAGAATATATTGTATATTGTATTAAATACACCAGAATATGTTAGATATTATATTAGATACATCAGGTTATATTTTCTAAAGTCAATCCAACACTCCCCTGTAGTTCTTTACCCTGGGAACTCCCAGTTTCTGGGTCAGATGCTCATTCCCTTCCAGAAATGAGGTTTTCTAGGCAGCTTCACTTTCCAGAATACAAAGCAAGCTTCCTTATGATGAAGCTCTCCAGTGCCTCTTGGACATGTAATTACAGGAGAAGGGTCTCAGATAATGAAATGGGAACATCACACTCCTGAACTGTAACTTCTGAAAAGCAATACACTGTGGTAGGGAAATACAACTTCATTTTGAACTGACTTAGGAATTTCCCATGGAACATTAACGCTATTTTCTGCTCACCTCTGAATGTCAGTCTATTTTTCTCTTCCAGTTTAGGAAGCTTATAAAAGGTGTAGCGAAGCCCTACTTCCAAATTCGTGAACTCCTCCTCCCTCCCACCTCTTGCCGTAGCCCTGGGGAAGGTGCATCTGAAAACAGACGCCTATTGTGCCAAGCCTTATCAGAGGTGATGCCTGCCCTGAGGAATTATCTAGGTACCTAACATAGAAAAGTAATAAAGGTATTTCCATCTGCTTCAGGTCTGCAGGGCTCTGAGAACTCACATGACTTGCCTGAAGCCACACAGGATCCTCTGCAAATGCCAGAAACTAACCACAGTTTTACTAAGTCCCACTGCAAGTTTTTACTGATCTTGACTCAACATTTTTCCACTTCAACACCAAAAAAAATATTGTAGCGATACTCTAATAAAAGTAACTGTTGGCCTGGAAATTCAGCATGGGACTGAAGTGTTTAGCTAGTCCGAGATAGTTACAAGAGCACTCACAATATACAGAACTGGCTGGCATGTCATTTCTCACCCCTGCAGTTGTGGCTTTTTTGAGATTTACCTTAAAGATCATATATACCCTTCCTCTCCATCCCCTACACCTAACCACACAGAAAACACTTCACCGCAGATTTGCTCACCCATTCTGCCCAGATGTTTTGCATAATTTGGTAAATTGATCCACAAGGATGAACTTGATCAAATAGAAGAAAGATAAAACACACCAGACTCATCCTTCTTCCCTCAAACCGCAGAAACATATCTATTTCAGCTCACCCAGTTTCACATATTTTGCAAGGCACAGACTGACTCTTTGGCACTGCTATCTATAACCAAAAATGTGAGGCGTTCCAGTTATCCATAGACAGCACCTACTTCCTACAGTTATTACGGGCAGTACTAACACGCCAGGAATTCTGAGTACGTTTGGGTGAACTGCCACCAAATCCAAAGTTATGAGCTCCTCTACGATTGAGTGTAAAACATACGTGCCCAAAGTAAACGGTAAAAACGATGCTGGCATTTAGGCGATTCTCATCCATTCAGATGGAACTCTCAGAATAGGGGTTCTTGTCATATAACAAATATTACATCTGACTTCCCACTGAGTTTCTGATATTGCAAAATCCTTCTGGCCACAGGAACACCTCAACGTCAGCAGAAAATATTTGAGAAATAGCCTGAAAAAAACCCCTTGATCGATGAAGTGATTTATATTCCACATACTGAAATTACTTTTGATAAGTTGTAGGAATAATTCAATAGCCAAATTTTTTGTTACGCACAAAATCACAATTTAAGTGAGGACCATCAGGGGAACATGCACATTTTTTAATTACTGCTAGAAAGAGTTTGTTCAGAGAAAACAAGAGGGACAAAAAGAAAAAAGACACAAAACCCCTAAATATCAGGTAAAAGCATTATTTAGGCACAGGCAAACAAACAGGTTGAGTTTAATTAACCCTGTGTTGGGATTAAATTCACATGAGGACAGAGCAGGGAAATGAAACTACGGTCAAGCAAGTAAGCAAACACTGATTACATCCTCTCCAAGATGGAAAACAACTTGCTGTAATAATAATAAGCAGCATCTAATAATAATAAGGAAAAGTATGTAACAAAATTCAGCTAACAGGAAAACATCACTGGAAAGGAACAGGAAGATTATTAAAGCAAGACTCCTTAGGCACACCAAGACAAGTCACCTTGTGAGTTCACAGAGGAATAAAGTTCAAATAAATCTGTCTGAGGGAAACAGGAGGGAGGATAAACGGCTCTGGGCAAGCATTACTTGGGTATCTCCCTCATCCTACAGCAACTGCCGAGCGCTTTGGAAGCAGAAGCAAAGCCCAGAGGAGCCACCCCAGCAAACGTATGCAAAGGCAAGCCCCCTACTTACTCTGCGGTGTGCACCATGGTCTCTTTTGCCACTTCAGTAATTCCAAAGAATCCAGAATGGTGTTATCTTCCGAAGGAATATTAGAGCCGTCCGAGGAGGCAGAGACAGCGCTGCCGAGTGGCACTTAGCAAGAAGCTAGGCGGAGAGGGATGGATTTAAACCTTGGCCCAAGATGCTGCGTACTCTGCGCCTGTCTTTAACTTGGAAATGATTCGGTTTCACATTCCTCTGGAGTCCTGCTGGCAGATGCCTCCGCCGAGCTTTACCAATCGCAGCCACCCGAGCCCTCCCCCGCCTACCGCTCCCCGCCAGCTCCCCCAGCCACCCCCACCTCTCCTCGCTTTTCATACTCACACACATTCGCACAGGGCTTGCCAGGCACCATTTCACCCCCTTCCAACCGCCCTGCCCGCTGCAGGGAGCACGACAGCGCTGCCCCGCCCGCCAAAGCGGCTGCCCGCCCGACGGCTTCCCCGGAGCCCTCGCCTCTCCTCTGGAGCCCTCAGCTCCCCCCCCAAACCACTCATCTCCCCGACGGCTGCCCCGGAGCCCTCTGCTCCCTTGCTTCGTGTGAGCTGAAAGTTGATTCCGTAGGCCACGTTTTACGGAGGATGGTTGCACTATCTGAATGTAAGCAGGCAGAGTTAAAGTGAGGTAAAACCTTGTCCAGGCATTGATTTCTATTCTTCTAGTTTATCTAGAGGATTGGTAGAATACTTCAGATAGCTGAAGGATTTCCAGTTTCCCGATGGAGCTGCACTCCTGTGTGAGNTCCTGGTCTTGGGCAAAGTTTCCTGGGCAAAGTTTCTGGATTTGAATGCTGGTTTGAGTCGCAGCCAGAAGCAGGGTCTCCAGAAAGCCCTATCTGGGGGGAATCCCACCATCTCAAAGGGCACAAGGGATGCACTTCGCCCTCTGCTGAGTGAGGCTTCTGCAGAGACTCATGTTTGGATGTTGACAGCACTCGTGCCTGTGCGGAGCTTCACTGAGGAACAGCAAATTAAAAAAATTCCACAACCCCAAATATAAAATATTTTGCCACATCTTAAACACAAGTCTAATAAATGTCCACTCTTTGGGAATTTGTGGCTTCTCACAATAACAGTGCATTGCAGCATTGTTCAAAAGTCAGACTCTGAAATAACTACGCTACTGATTAATGGCAGCATTGGAGGTGACTGAAGTGGGAAAAAATAAGTCCTTGCACATAACATCAGGAGTCAACCCCCTGGCTCTTAGTATCAGCCTTTTGAAATAGCAGTTTTTAATTTGTAAATACATGTGCATTCAGCTGGATGCTGCGTGGAATCGAGATGACCTTACCTCAAACACGGGTGGGGACAGAACAAGCTACAAGACTCTACATAAAACACATGAATTATTGAACACTTTCAGCTACTACTGGAAAATACTAATTGTCAGCCACACCAATTCAAACAGAATCACATGGCGAATGACTCTGGTTTGCAATCCTCAGCCCTAGAGCCACTGCTTAGAAAGGTTTGGACCCAGGGATAAAGCCCGGCAAGCAGTAAGCACAGGTTGAGCCGGGGAGGAAAGCTCTGCCCAGAATCACTTAGCTAGAAACACAGTTAATAAAGGCCTTGCCAATACTCTGTTTGATGAGGCATTGCACTTTTCAGAGCACCTGTGCCGAGGGGCTGGACTGATTTAGTAGTAAAAGTAATCACCCATTTACTGAAGGCTAACGATGAAAACGGCTCAAAATTGGAAAGGCCGAAAGGGGTGGTAAAAAATCATCCAAAGGGCTGTGTCTTAGTACATATGAAGTAAACCTGCACTTCATCTCCTGCCAGCTACACTTCATGATGCCATTTGATAACATAATTAGAACATTATATAAAGTTTGATAAAGCAGTAACTTCACAGCCATCTTCATGGCCAGTCCCACAGGCAGGAGGGCAAGAGCTCCTTTTAACCTGGAGTCAGCTTGGGTTTATGGGCCCAAACGAGTTGCCAGCAACACAATAACAGTAAAGAATAAACAAGCTGATGACTCCTGAAAAGTTCAAAGATGTATTTTGAATCACTAAATTTTGTTACCATTGGCAAAGCCAGACCTCAGTAGGCTTAATGCTTGCCTTGCAGAGCACTTTAAAAACTCCAGCAAGAGAAAGATGCACCATGGCCTCCCTGCCAGAGAGGGAAGAAGTCACTTCACTTCTCCTTTGCCTCAGGTCCTAAAACTTCTGCATTGCTGATACAACGGTTCAGGGAATGTGCCTATGATTCAGGTTTAGGAGCGCAGGAAGGCTGCCTGGCACCGCTTTCTGATGGGGCCACCTTTAACATCTCTTGGAGCAGAGAAAGTCACTGCGTCACAGTGTCTCCCATTCAAACAGACCAACTTCACATAAAACAATGAGAATATCACACTTCAAATCAGGATTTTTTCAGTGGTAAGGAGGTCAGACTGGAAGGGCACATAATCACCAGAAGCAGAGACTGAGTGTTAACATCAGGTCTTAAAAGGCACAGTGCTTCAGATGCTCAGAGAGACAAAAGAGAAAGAACAAAGCAAAGTCCTGCTTTTGTGGCTGGCTGAGGGCTCCTTTTTAATTAGGGCAAGAAGGAAGGAAGAAAGAAGCTCCCCGTGGAAGGTGTGATGGACAAATGTGGTGATTCACAAGTGAGGTCATGAACAGGAAGGATTAAGACTGAGCTGTTTCTAGGACTCTGAGGTGCCTCTAGAGAGTGCTTAAGCATGGGGGAAAACAAAGGCAGGGAAATCCACAGAAGCACTTCCATGCTTTTATCTAAACTTGTGTATTTCCCTTCCTACATAAGGGAAAAAAATACACTGAGTTTTAGATCCTCTAAAAGAACACTTGAAAGTGTTTGCTTCTCATGTCTCTGAAGAGGTTATTTATAAATTAAGGAGTATGTGGGGGTGGAGCTCTGGGAAATTACTGGGAAACTTTGGATGACAACATGGGCAGCGCGATCCCATTCCCATGAATGGACAGTCAGAGAGTGTAAGCCCAGAAATTGTATCGCATAAGGCAAATGAGAATATAGGTGTCCAGTTTCCTCAGATGAAGAGATGTGCAGTAATACCAGCATCTAGTGTGCAATACAAAATGTACAGCTGGGTGAAAGGGAACTCTACTACTCTTTCTCCCTCAGCAGAGTCCATCTCCAAATGTGATAGATCAGGGACCTCTGTGGCATAAGATTTGAGATACATAAATACGTATGAATAGCGAGTTCTAGTGGAGGAGCAGGAGCTGGCATAGGAGCAGAGCAGAGAAGGGAGCTGCGGGGAGGGGTGAGTAATTTGGTACCAGTGACAAGTGTAAATAGGTAATGTGTTTCGAGCCCTGTGACTTCCTGCCCATTCCCAATTTAGCCCAGTGCCTAAGAAGCATGGTCTGTCCCTTCACATTTAGCTATTTTTAACGCACACAGGATTTGCTCTTTGTCTTTCCTCGCCTGTCAGTCTTCTGAATTCATTGGTCTTGGCAGACTTTAAGGTTTGGGCTTACTGGGACAAGCAACATTTTCTATGCTATGGGCACAGTCCTTTGAGGTCTTACTCAGAGTAATTCCTGCTCTTAGGAATGATCTCGTTACCATCTGCAGATGATTTCAGCACAGGTTTGTTTGAGAGCAAGAGCACAGGTTTGTACCGACAGGAACTCAGCTCCTGCCCGTCACAGCGGATCCAGCATAGTCTTTAGTTAGCGTTACTCACCCTACACACTCCTCACCCCCCAGCCTATCTCAGCCTTTGCTACTCATTTGTGTGGTTACAATGTGAGCCCTCTCCAACATGATCCAACTGGTGGGTTTTGGCCAAGCACTGCCCCAGGAGTTGCTTCTCTCCCCCCGTCATGTTTTACTGGAAGAGATGGGGAACAACTACTGAAGCAGATGGGGACAGGGGACTCTCGGCAGCATCCCCCAGCACCTACTATCCTGCCATCCCTCCAGCACACTGAGAAACCTCTGCTCTGGAAGGCAGTCCAGAGGATTGAGATGGGCTCATGTGGGACAAACACTGACTGCCCTGGCCTCCAAACGCCAAGTCTGGCTGCTCCAAAGACATCAATCCCAACGCCCTCCTCACAAAGTCTAATCCTTCTGCCATTTTCAGGAGGCTCACTGGATAATTGGAGGAAGCTCAGTCACTATTTGCAAAACATATTCAAATTGCTTCTATTTGCAAAACATGAGTTTTGCCCACCTGCACTTTCAGCTTCTTTTAACATACCATGCAACCAACCTGCCAGCTCCACAATAATCCTTCTAATTACCCCAGGCCTCCATGGTTGTCTTTTTCCAGGTGCTGCCCTAACCAGTCCTCCCGCTCCCTTCCGCACACCCTTGTGTACTTTCTCCCTATCTGGGGAGAATGCAGCAAGCAGGTCGTGCAGCTGGTTCGGAGCTATGTGCACTCAAACTGAGCAGCCAACACATGCGGGAGCGGTTTCAAGAGGGGAATGTCGCCTGTCCCGTCCTTACTGGGGTGCTCTCTTGAATCCCACTTCGCAGGAGTCAAGGAGAATCAGTATAGCTGAGATTTCTTTCCCTGTGCCAAATTTAGCACATATGAGTTCAAAACTACCGGCTAGAAGTGTGAGACAAACAAACATAGCATGATCGTTCCTTAAAAAGCCAAGTTCGGAAGGAAAATAAAATAAACACCCCACATGCCAGCTACTAAGATTCATGACACAGCCTTTGCTCCAGCACCAGATGCTTGTTTTCTCCTCGTTCTTTATCTCATCCATGGTAAGAACCCTCTAGTGCTCTGAAGGCTTCATGGCTGCTCCAACCGAGTATACAAAAGCTAGCGAAGATTGCTAATTAAGAGAGCTCATTGCAGCCTGTTCCTCAGAAGATTAAGTGAAACGTTTGTGAAAGTAAAGATCACAACACCAACACTTGTCTTAACTTTCTCCTGAAATTAATGTCCTTACTCCTAAAAGTTATGAAATTACTTGAATATTATTGTTATGGAGGTGGGTCTGTTATCCCAGTCTCACCTTGGTTTCGTTGCAGCACTACATTACACACTGAAAAAGGTTTCCAGTAAGTTCTTTCATGAAAATGCCACAAATGTTATATATTTATGTCTGCCTGGACTGACGACCACAGGCTTTTATGGAAATTTGGCCAGTGCCTAAATAGTGCCTGCAGGCAGATGTGCACGTGCATGGAGTGACACACACACTTTGCTCAGAACTGGAAGAAGAAACACATTATCTGTTCAGCTGAGCCAAAGGTAGGAACAATCCCCTTTCACTCATCCCACATACCACGAAAAAAACCCTCCTGCTCTAAAATAAACTTCACTTTATTCAACCCTCCAGAAGAAAACCTTGGGAAAAAGAAATTACTTTTTAAGAAAAAAAATACATAGCAAGAACACAGGAGGAGGGCTCAAAGTCTCAGAAACTGCTAACGAGAGTTGCAGCATTAATATATAGGCCAGCAACACAAATCCCATCAGATCGGTTATGTAAAAGCAAGCATCTGATGGGCTCTCTGAAATGCATCAGTGCTCTGCAGGCGCTGGAGAGGTGTCCTTGCCATGCAACCCTCTCCTCCTTCTCCCTCCTGGACCCAAGGCGTGCACAGACCCTTCAGGCAGGGGGTATAAGACCGAAGGGGAGGTTGGATCATTGGGAGGGTCTGGGCTGGAGCAAGAGTACACTGGGTGAGGCAGCCTGAGAGAAGCTTGTCCTACTGCTCCCTCTGCTGTACCCATCCTGTGGAGAAATCCCAAATATGAGTGCAAGAAGCCTGGATAAGGGATGGCAGCTTTCAGCTAGCAATCTGCAGGTAGCGTAGAGCCAGACAGACTTGGGAAAGGGATAAAGTCACAGCTGATGAGGAAGAAACCACCACCACACTCAGAAGATGGCACGACGCGGACCTTTGTGCATTTAATGCGTCAAATCTCTCCTGCTCTGTACCTGCTGGGGTTATCCTTATGCTTCCAGAATGGCACCAGAAAATAACGCCTCCCCTTGGGCACGACCGTCTCACTTTAGAACACATATTTAGACAATGATCTCATCTTCCGAGAGGAATAGGTGTCAGGATCAGCTGCAGAGGCAGCAGCCGAGCACCGCATCGGGTGATGCAGGCAGCAAGCAAACACCTCCTGTCTGTGCCCCTAATTTAAATGACGCAAAGTGCAGCCAAAAACAAGGGAAAGGGGGAAAATGGCTTACGGGGTCAATTAATCATGTGGGAATTACCAATCCGATTGTTGGAGAGAGTAGGGATTTTTTTAAGCCATGACCACCTGAATATAACTCCACTCAATAATCCTACCCTGTACACTTATTTCTGAGGGCTGAGAAATTGGTTGCACTGGATACTACCTAGAAAAGACACTTGCAGCTGCCATGAAAGCCTTTATCTGAACATAGGGAAAACTTGTACCCCAAGAAAAATACATATTTTCAAACTCTCAAACATTACAATGTGCTTTTTGTGATCCTCAGAGAAATATTTCAGTTACTTTACGCTTTCCATTTAGTACTGATTTATGGAAATCCAAACTAAAGTAGAAATCACCTCAAAGCAAGAAATCCTTCTCAGGCACTTTTCCGTGAGAAGGTGCATGCTCATCAGAACAGGCAGGAATGATAAGAATTAGCACCTTCAGGAAAAGTGGACACTGCATAATAAAAGAGGTGATTAAAGTCCAAAAGGCTGGAATGCAAGAGTAAGTCTTTGAAAGATCACTCATACACTCATCACAAACCTTCTGCAGAATTTCAGGAACTTTACACAACTTCTACTAGAAACAAACCAATAAACCCCGCTTCCTTATACCAACATGAGATTAAAAAAATTAACAAGTGAATTCCAGAAAGGTAATGTTAACAGATTATCTGCATTTCCCTTTTTCTCCTTGCCCCAAGTATTACTTCCTTTTATATTAGAGAACATCTACCAGCTAATGAAAATACTGGAAATGGGACTTTATGATATAACACAGTGATAAAGTGAATTACATCTAAATGTCAATGGGATCTATGGAACAGAGCAAATTTGGAAGAAACTCAGTAATTTTAAAGTTGGGAATAATTAGCATGGCATTTTCAAATGCACTTGGTCATGACCTGATTCTGCTGTAAATTCTTCAGTTTTAGCTTTTGCAAAGCTATATAATCTGTGCAATGCTACAGAAGTATTAGAATGAGTGGCACAGCAGTACTGAGCCCTGATGAAAAATCCCACCCCTAAATGAGTGGCTCCAGCAAAGGAATGGGACGTGACAATTTGGGGCACAATCCAGCCCGTTCTTTCCAAAGGCAGTACTCCAGATTTACACAAAGGCAAAGAAATGCAGTTTGGCCTCAGGACTGACACAATGCACCTAATTCATACTTTCCCAATTTACATGGAAGAAGCTGGAATGGAGCTGAAAATATAAGCTAAATAAACAACTTATCCACAGGAAAACTGACATACTGAAAAATATTTTATCTATAGCAGCCCAGCAGTAAGTACAAATTATTTTGACGTTGTCCTGTGAAGCGTCATGACAAACAGCTCGGATATATCTGAAGTGTATGGCACAGTGACCAAGCAGAGTTCTGGACAGAATCTACCCCGTTAGATACCGCAAAGCTGTTTCAATAAACGTGCTCCTTACTAAAGCACCTCCTCCCATCTCTCTACATTCATCGTGTTTATCCCAAAATTATTTTTTCACTTTGTTCAGAGTAGCGTAAGCTTTATCTAAGAGCCTCAGATGTTATATTGCAAATTATTTGTACTTCTTGCTACAAACAGTCTTGCTCCAGGACTTTGTGACTGAACACTGACTACCTGAGGGAAATCAGATTAACAGCAGCTGACATGGAACTATTAAAGGCACATTTTTCCCTATGTACAGGGAGTCTGTTAATGCATCCACAGGCACCAAGAGGGTGAGGATAGCACAAGGACATTTCTCTGAACCACCCCTATCTTTCCCAATCCTGTGAAGGAGCCGTGGACGTAGTAATACTGATAGGCACTGGAGTTCCTCAAGTCCCAACTCAAGCACACAGATTTTACAGCCGCACACACTATTAAGACAGCAGCTTCCAAGTCAGGTAAACTTTCCGATTATGACTACAGAAGGTTGTTTGTGGTTATAAGTGTAATGATGCAAGAAGTGGCGCACCAAAAGCCCAGCCTCCAGAGGAGGGGAAGGGTTTGGGATGGCATCAGGGCTCCTTCTGCACAAATTGCCAGGGCAAGATGCTAATGAAAGAGTTGCACTCATCCCCTACGTTAACTCCTCCTGTGCAATGAGGGAGATGACATCTCTGCTGTTTGCTGTGGAGGGCAAAGACACACCATCAGAAGGTTCAGAATGACAGGAACCACTTTTGTAACTGGGAATACCTCTCTGAAACGCAGGCAGGCACTGGGTACTTGCATCATGGAGACCACCACCACCCCATGCCCTTGCTGCGTATGTGTTACTGAAGGGTGAACAGGGCCAGGATAGCGTGGGCTCACAGTTAAACTCTACCCTATCAGTGCTAGGAGACCTGATCAGGTCTCAGCTCTGCCACAATTTCCTTTGTGAATTTGGGAATTTACAAATTTACTTCCTCCCTCCCACTTTTTATCCATTTGAATACCTAGCCTTCAGTAGATTTATGATGGGGTCAGGGGGGGCATTTCTAGGTGCTTAGAGTAACTAGAACTTTGAGCTGGGATCTCCTAGAGCCACTGGAACTAAAATATTGGCAATTTTTTAGGGAGCATTTTTATTCCATTTAGTAAATCCAAAAAATAACTAAGTCAAAGAAGAAAAAAAACCATTTTCCTTCAAAAGCCTCTTTAATCAGCCCCAGAATCTGAATCAATGCTGAGCACAAAGATTTAACTTTGGCTTAATGAAAACTGAGTAGACCAAAAAAACAACAAAAGAAGTCTCTTTACAAAACGTATGGATTTGACCCAGCCAGTAAATAATTAAAGCTCCTCTCTGTTCCCTTCCATTTTCTATTTTAAGGCTTTTCATTACATGGGATCAAAGTCAGCTTGAGTTGGAGAGAGTTAGACAAATCCATCATGGAGACAGAGCGAATCTATGATCTCATCCTCGGTGACGGTACCACCTGTTTGAACTCCAGCTCGCGCTGCTTCTGATGACACCGGCAATGTAAAGCACGTCGCTCGAAATGCAAGGGGGTGCACAGAAACTCTCTCCATCTAGGCAGGCGACATGAAAGAACTGTAGATCTGGCACCAGGAATTCCACGGGCAGGCGAGGCTGCAAAAAGAGCAGCCACAGGAAGGGTTCAGACCTCAGGAACGTAATCCCCTCAGGAAATAAGCTCGATGAAGATCAAATTTTGTTTGGGGAGGAGGCAACTGAGGAGAGAGATGATGAATGTGGATGTAAAAAATGATGAACAGCTGTATAAAATTATAAAACATTAAAAGAACAAAACATTCTTATTTATTTCCTCAGAATAAAAGAATATGTTGCAGTTTAAAGACAAAATAATAAAAGAGATATGGAGGAAAATTTAAACAGAGAGTTTAAAACTGACAGCAAAATTTAAAATAGATTAAGGAAAATTCTCTTCTACCTTTTTAAACTTAAAGTATAGTTTACCCCGTGGAGCTGTCTGCAGCATAATATAATTGGGACCAAAAAAGGACTATAAAAACCACATTCATTAGATTGTTAATGAATTCCTGCATGCTCCCATTAGAAACTCATTTGTTTTAAAAAGAAAGAAAATAATCCTTAATGAACCTTGCTTTTTTTAAGCAACAGAAGACAAACATTTATACTTCCTCACAGAGGCAATGATTTAATGTCAGGGATTAAGACATCCCCCTTAAGGGGAATCCCCAAGGATTAAGAAAATCCCCCTTTTGTCACATTATTCCGTAACTGTTGACTGGCCAGTTCCTGAGCACTGTCAGGAACAATGTACTGGGTCAGATCCAACACACCAATCTTTGGATAACACTAAAGCTCTATCAAGAGATTTCTGTCTCAGATTTTAAGGGAAAAAAAAGATTACAGCCTTGGGAGTGTACAATAATACTTGACTTTCTAAACCATTTTTTTGCTCTGGCTGCCAGTAGCCAGCAACACATGAGTATGAAGGCAGCAAGCACTCATCAACTCTACTTGCTTTGGTGTGCAAAACCACTTTGGTCTAGATTTGAGTCAAGATACATTATTTCACTTCTTTGAGCTGCTTGACTTGTTCAATGTAAACTTAACTTCTGGTCTGCCAATGCTTTAGGAGTATTTGCAGTTCTGGGAAGTTGCAGGGTCTTCTGGTTGATGAAACTTGGCCGCTACGCTGGGATGGGAGAGTTGAATTGTGAAATTATTGCAGATATCAAAAAAAATCTCACTGCTGCAAAATTTATGCAGTTCATTTCTCGGAGCCTACTAAGATGAAAACAAAGCAGCTGTTCAGCACATCAGTAGCTGAAGGAGCTATTTGAAAACATGCTCTAGATTAAGACTGCATGACAGGACCTTTTCCCAGTGAGAAAATGCACCCTGGGGATAAGAAAAAGGCCCCAAACAGCAGTGTTCTCCTGAGCAACCTCATTAGCAACTGATGTGTAGGAACATCTTCTTTAAATGTGTGATTCCTCTGTTTACTTTGAGAGGGTTCTTTAATCAAATTCATAAAACTACTTTCACTTGGTACCAGACAGATAAGTAAACCCACATTATTCAGGCCCAATAGCTCTTCAAAAGAAAAAAGAGAAAAAAGAGAAAAAAAAGAAGAGAAGAAAAGAGAAGAAAAGAGAAGAGAAGAAAAGAGAAGAAAAGAGAAGAAAAGAGAAGAAAAGAGAAGAAAAGAAAAGAAGAGAAAAGAAGAGAAAAGAAGAGAAAAGAAAAGAAGAGAAAAGAAAAGAAGAGAAAAGAAAAGAAGAGAAAAGAAAAAGAAAAGAAAAGAAAAGAAAAGAAAAGAAAAGAAAAGAAAAGAAAAGAAAAGAAAAAAGAAAAGAAAAGAAAAGAAAAAAAAGAGAAAAGACTGCAATAAAAATTAGCTCAGAAAGGTTTTGATGCTTTATGTGGGAGTTCGCTGTATGCAGAATTGAAGTGTATTTTCTTGGTTTAGCTGAACTAAGCTGTACTGACAAGAGCATGCTGAATTAGATCCGGTTGTAACCTGAGGTGAACCTGCAGGATAAACCTTACGTCATCCTACTGCTGCAGTTCTTGCTTTTTTTCCATGAGCAAATGTAGCTCAGTTCCCTCAGTCTCCGAAATGCCATCTCGGGTATGCTGGCCATGGGGTAGAAGCCTAAATAGAGCATGTTTGAATTTATTCATTTCAAGCCTCTGGGAATGGAACTGAGCTACTAAGAGAGACTGAAGGAAGATCACAAAGGAATGAGGGAGGCAAAAGTGGAGATTTTTTAAAGATAATGGGGGTATTAAAATGTACCCTGTGTTGAAAGACATTCACCCACATTTCTGAGTTGGACTTTTGGAATTTTTGCCTATCCAGGGAAAAATCAGCCCCGTGTTTCCCCCCCCTGCAGGTGTGTAGGGGCATCCTGTCCTGCATCGTGAAACTAACTGGTAATGATGCCAAGCTCTTTGTGGTTACAGTATATTAAAAATACTTCATTTCTACAGCACCACTCACATAACTTTCTAGGATAAGATACAAATCTCTTCCAAGAGACTGAGGATTCCTCAGCATGAAAGGCAATGAGGACATTGAGTGCTTGGCATTGAAATCCCCTTCGCCAAATTTCTAAGACCATATCATTGCTTCAGAGACACAACTGAGCAGGTAATATTGCTTCTTACAATCTATCTTATGGCCAGATCTACAAAACATAATCTGTGTTCCTCCTTCAAATACATTTCTGAGCATGAATCTACTTTCTCTTTATCAGAGCTAGCTGGAAAGGGAGACCTTACCACTCTCTACAACGACCTGAATGGAAGTTGTAGTCAGGTGGGGGCCGGGCTTTTCTCCCAGGCAACTTCTGATGAGAGGGCACGGCCTGAAGCTGCACCAGGGGAGGTTTAGGTTGGATGTTTGGAAGCACTTCTTCACAGAAAAGGGGATAAAACACTAGAATGGATTGGCCAGAGAGCTAGTGGAGTCACCATCCCTTGAAGTGTTTAAGAAAAGACTGGATGCTGCACTTAGGGGCATGGTCTAGTTGAGGTGGCAGTGTTAGGTCATAGGTTGGACTCGATGATCTCAAAGGTCTATTCCAGCCTCAATAATTCTGTGATTCTGTGATGACTCAGTGGCACAAAGTAAATGGGCACATAACCCTGTGAGCACTATCCTTGACTATAGGTTTCTCTGTCCTAAGAGCTACGGTGCTAAATGTTATTTTCCAACTCTGTATAATATTTTTTTAAAAAAGAAATTCAGGTACATAACCTTGATAATGATTTTTCTCATGTATATTCAAGCTCACATGCAATGGAGATGTCTTGGAGACACCATGATTTTGCTTAATAAAAATATCAATCTCTATATAATTTCATCACTCCAGGCCTTGAATTGCTGGAAATCCTCCTCCTACATAATTTGTCATGATTTCCTCTGTGTGAGTTCAATATAAGAAGTGCATAGCTAAATTATGTAGGGCTATAAACTTATGTAACTTTTTTTAAGACAGAAGAACATAAAAAATAAAGTGGCTTGAATAGTTAGGAATAGCAAGAAGTCCAACAGAGAGCTGAGGAAAAGATGATTTGTCTTTTGTCCTTTAGGTGGACATCTTTCCTAGTATTTAATTAGCATTAACAGAAGTACAGCTGAGAATATACTGTTATTCCTTAAGACATATGGAAACCAAGAGAGTTGGCAGAACTAATTACTAAGCAGCAACATGAACAAACATAAACATCGTATGTAGAAAGGTCAATTTACATCAAGAGATCTATCTCCTGCCTTAGTTTCCCCTCTTCAATAGCAGCGGATGCACTGACATGGCTCACTGGTACCACCTGCACACAGTCCCGAGTACCAGGCATCCACAGCAAGCATACATAATTTTTTTCATTGCTACCAGGAGGTCGATCAGTATTCCACCCTTTATGACATTTGGTAGTTTGCATTCTCCCCCTGGAGTAGAGTCTCACATTCTCCATGCTGCCTTCTCCTGCTCTCAGTGCAAAAATCAGAAAGGAAATAAAAATCCTCCATCAAACTTCTACTTGGTTTATTAAATCTGTCTCACGCTGTTCATCATTCCCTGTGGCCCTGCATCTTGAGCTCTTAGCTCACTGCTTGCAGGGCTCTTTTATCCTTCACATTTCTATCTGGATGGCCATGGGCAGACACCCACCACAACTGGCCCAACCCCTGGTATCTTTTTCTAGTTGACCCTGATAACAATCTTTGCTTTCACATGCGGTCTCTCCTACTTCTGCTGAAACAGCAAAAAGCCTTTTACAAGGTCACACCTATACCCTTGGTCAGGTGTTCTTTAACTTGCAATGAAAACCATGGGATAGCACAAATGAACCCAGGGTTCATGATATAAGGCACCATTGATTTACATTACAATTAGACACTGCCACAAATGGGGATGGAAGTGGGTTCATTAGCAAATGTCAGCTTTTCAGCACACCCTCATGCACGTGCGCTTGGAAATTCTTGTTGCCGTACCTCATGAGAGTTACAGTTTGCAGCTCCCTTGTGCTGCTCTCCCATTAGGTGTGTGAATGAAGCATGGAAACAATTTGTTTTATCACCTCCACTCTCAGAAAAGAATTAAATTAAAAATAGCAATAGGGCATCACATTTAACAGGGCAGTAAAACAGCACTGTAATGACCTTAGGCTCGCTCCTTCCCTCCTCTAGCGAATCCCGCAATGGGAGGGAGGCTGCAGCTCTGCTTGGGATCCTTCTACCAGATTTTGCCCTGGTGAAGGGTTTATTGAGAGGGACGTCACTGTGGGACATGTGTCAAACCCCATGCCTGTCATCTCAGTCCTCAGGCAACTTGGTAGGAGGAGTCGATAATTTGCTTTGCTGGTCCATGCTCCTCCTCTCCATCTGGAGTAGCATGTCCAGTTCTGGAGCCCTCAGCGCAGGAAGAACATGGACTTGATGAAGCAGGTCCAGAGAAGGGCAACAAAAATGATCAGGGGGCTGGAACACCTCTCTTACGGAGACACGCTGAGGAAGCTGGGGCTGTTCAGCCTTGAGAAGAGAAGGCTCCCAGGACACCTTACAGCAGCCTTCCAGTACCTGAAGGGGGCCTACAAGAAAGCTGGAGAACTCTTTACAAGGGCCTGTAGCAATAGGACAAGGGGCAATGCTTTTAAGCTAGAGAAAAGTAGACTTAGATTGGATGTTAGAAGACATTCTTTACCACGAGGGTAGTGAAACACCAGAACAGGTTGCCTAGGGAGGTGGTGGAGGCTCCATCCCTGGAGACATTCAAGGTCAGGCTTGACAAGGCTCTGAGCAACCTGATCTAGTTGAGGATGTCCCTGCTCACTGCATGGGGAGTTGGACTAGATGGCCTTTAGAGGTTCCCAAGACATTCTGTGATTCTATGATTCTATGATCTTCCTGGCAGCCCTTTTCCTTGGCAATGAGCTTCTAGAAACAGCTGCCAGCCAAGCATCATGGGGGTCAATTTTCTTGAGAAGGCTCTTCAATGTATAGGAGCTTTACTGTAAACCTAATACAGGCTGAGTTTTGGGTTGGTTTTTTTTAATTTGGCTCTCCCCTGGGTGGGCAGTGGTGCTTACACCCACAGTTTGCCCACTGCTTTCCTACCATACAAGATGCTGCAAGTCTGCACCTCAGGACACTAAGGGACTAGCAAAGTAGCAAGAGATGGCTTGTGCTGCTGATACCCATTTGACACAGCTAAATTTTTTCACAACCAATGGACATGAATCAGGTCCCTGCAAAACTGCAAACATTAATCTGATCTTAAAAAAACCTAGGCATTAAAAATGTGCTATGAACATCTCTGTGCAACAATTCCTTCTAAGTGAACATTGCAATAATACTAGGATAAGGAAAAAATCTGTCTGTGGTATGCAAGTAATACCCAGCTAATCAGACTCTTCAGTCAGTCCCTAAGATGTATTAACCTGTGCTCGCTACTGGATTTCCAAAATGCACAAAAATACTTACCTGCACATCTTAAATTGCTGTCAGATCTAAGGTGCAGGCAACTGGGGATTTAAAAAAAAAGGATGATGACAATCTGGATGAGAACTTGGTGTTTCAGTTTATTTAATTTGAGTGCTTTGTATTTAATAATACATTTACCTCCTGGTATTTCAGAGATTTCTCTATAGAACGCTCATATAACAAAGGCAGTAAATCTACAGGAAATGTATGTGTGCCATTTGCATTAACATTACTGGATTTATAGTGAAGTGAGATTCATCCTTGGTTCACAAACCTGGCACAAAGGCCCTTTGCTTCCTGGAAGACAATGAAAGTGGAAGGAAGATCAAGGACAGAGGACCTACTCAAGGGGACTTCTCTGCAGTCTTTTGCACAGCACTCAGGAGATGTTTGTCAGAGGCTGTTCTGTAGTGGTTTGAGGCTGCCTGGGGTGCAGTGA